>JAZBGY010001104.1:0-29413 GCA_037414755.1 Lydus trimaculatus | reverse complement strand
TCTTGTTATTGCCGTTTACATTTATTCTAATTCGATCATTTTTACATTACATTACAGCAGTGCCGGATTAAGCATTAGACAGAGTAGCCGGTAGTCTATGGGCCCCACGACGATGGATAAAGCAATATTGATTTGATCTTGAATATAAATTTATAGTTTCTCCACAGTTTTTCAAAAGATATCGGTGGACAGGTTTTACCCCCTATTGTACATTTATTTGTCACTAGTTTTAGATACAATGCGGTTATAGACAGTAGTTTCATTATTTTGTACTTTTAGGCCGCAATCAACCGAAAAATTCAGGCCAGTCCGGGATGCCATTGGAAACGGGCGTAAAACTGTTTTTACGTTTGTTGCTATTGGTAATTAACGGCCGTAAAAGTAGTTTTACGGCCGCTACCTACCATGAAATGCTGTATATAGTTTGTTAAGTGACTTAAGAGATTCATTAAAATAAATTTTAAATATTTCCATCAAGTCCTTGCTGCTGTATCTGTTGTGAACTAATTGTTATTATTTTACTGGATTTTTTAAGTCACTTAACATACTATACATCTCGGGTTCAATTATTTCGAGATTGTTGGCCGAGGCCGCAATTTTCTCTCGGTACGCAAAACGTCTTTTTTCCAACCTAGGCATATAAAGAACGATTAATGTTTGTTAGTCTGTAAATAAAATATTGGTTTATTAAAATTGTTGGTTGATAAAATTAGGAATGTATAGAAAGATAATCCAGGAAGGAAGAGCCAACAAAATTTTGTTTCCCTAGGGGCCTCCAGAAGGTTTAATTCGGTACTGTTTTGTTGTTGTTATTGTTGGCGAAAATAAACATAAATCACAATGTTTCTATATGTTGTATGATGCATACAGGAAACGTGATTGTAGAAATACACAACGATAATCACACATTTTACAAACCATCCAACTGTATACATGTACCTACATGTTGAGATAAACAAGTTTTCATTCTAAATCTACAGCGAGTTATACAGACACACACACACGAACATACACAGACAACTGATGATTGATAGCAGGTAGATGTGCCAATTTTCTATAGAAACAATACCAACTTATCTCATCTAAACGACAAGAACATTGTTATACTGTTAAAACGTGAATCTCTTCCTTGTGTATTTGACGTTGAAAACTTCCAACTTATTAAGTACTCCTAGTTTATTTACATTTGAACAACTCGACTAATTCCATTCCATACATACATACATTAGAAATACATATTGTCATATCTGTAATTGTAGAGCATTCAAGTGATTGTGGCTTTTATGCTTTATTGCATGTTCGAATTGTTGTGATAATCGTGGTAATGAAAGTATGTCGATTATTACATTACTATCGATAAGAATTCCACATAACTTCCCCATCCCATATAGGTGTAGTTTTCTATCGTCTTTGGAACATATCCAACTATAATCCAGTTAGATCTTTGCTGGGCTACGACCAGGTTATTGTTGTAAAGTTTCAATTATTGAAAAATAGTTTTGAACTTAAAGGGTGTGTGATATATTTTTGGCTTGATTGAAATGAGAGGCTTAAAACTCTTCAATATTTCCCTCATCCCCAATGTTTTTCAAATAATATCAAAGTTTATCGCTCAATTACATTGTAATACAGTTATATAGTTTTGTGTTATTAATATGAAAACAAACTGAAACTGTTTCTAAATTGGTGGATTTTCGGAATATTACAAAACTATCAATTAGTTTTGATTAATTTGTTAGGTTTTCAGGCATTTCTATACAGGTTACATCGATATATTTGTCTCATTGTTAGACATATTCTACAGACCTGGCATTTCTAATACGAACATTGGAAAAATACCAACAGTATCTATATTGTTGAGTTCAGCTTAAGGCTCAGTTCCTTATTCGAGACTTATGGTCGATTTTGCTATGTTCCTTGCGGATGAGTTTCATTGTAGTTAAGGAGAGTTTAAGTGCGTGACAGTGTAAACTGAGTTCAACGTATATAAGACAAGGGCGGTCACAAACGAAGCTAAGTCTCGGATAAGGAACTGAAACCTTAGGGGGTTTCCCATAAGTTAGAATGAGATAAACAGAAAATGTGACCGAGAATTTCGATCTTTGTCTGATACATTTGCTTGCTGATGTTTCCCTTTGATTGTGACAAAGTTAACAAAGTAAAGGTGCTGCTAGACGATCTGCCAAAGTGCCAGAAATCTATCGATTTCAGTAGGCAGGTACGTTCAGATATGTCTAATTACTGTGTCAGATGAAGGCAGATATCTGTAGGAACATAACTACGTATTGAAATAGACAGATTTCTACTACTTTTCCGGATTGTGTAATATCACCCTAAGATTTTTGAGAATGGATGAGAGTGACTGCCGCCAAACGTTAGACGTCTATTCATCTCATTCTATAACTTGTGCGAAACCCTTAAGAAAGTGTGGTATGTTCGTTTTAGTAACGCCAAGTCTGTATAGTTTCAGTTGAATATATTATGGCCTGAAATACCAAATTCAACTGTCGACAGTAACATGAGACCGCACAATTGCATTATTAATAATCTGCTGACTGTATTTTTCATCATTTATATTGCCTTCATTTGTATAGAATACCGTACGATGATCATTAAAACTCATCTTTGATATGTTGACTATAATAAAAATGATTGTATTCTTGTAACAAATCGAGATCGAGATGGAGATCTAAAGCATATGTTTTAGTTGTCATCATAAGTGTATTTCTCTGCCAGCTGATAAAGCAATAAATCTTGTTGTGGAGTTGGTAAATCGTTGTGTACTAGTCTGGTATCTAGTTGAGGAGGCATAGGCATTTCTGGCACAAACTCGATCACGTTAAAACAGTAAAATAGATACATTTATCACATGTGTAACTACACCCACACACTCCAACTTTAAGAGGATGTGTTCATTTTTTTTAAAAAAAAGCCTGTTGACTTAATAAATACAACCAACCCTTGGAAATAATGAAACTATATAAGCAAATAGAGGAAACTGAAAACTGTAAATGACGGGTTGGAATTGATCGATTGTAGTGCTGTTGAAAAACAACAACTAGAACAAACTATATTCTTTGTTTTTTCGTCTATTTTTCCACTTAAATTGTTAAATGATGGTTAAATAGGATTTTGACGTTTAAAAGCATTGCTGTTTGGATGAAATATTTTCAGAAATTGTAAAACTGACAGCTTCCGAAATGGACTTTCATCGAAACGATGGCGACGAACTATAAGAAAAAAAAAACAGCTTTATCCGTAATTTTCGTTAACACATTTTGTCTTAAGTACCTACCACGGTGGAAGAAAAAACACGATAATCGTTGTTGCTTTGAATAAATCTCCTCATCAAGTTTAATGTTTCATAATAGAGGAATTTTTGTAGCAAAATTCCTTGTTCAGGTGGTTTTATTATCAACATTTTCTACATTTCTCATAATCATAATTATCCACCAGTTTAACAACAAAATGATAAATGGTTATTTTTATCGGCAATTTTCTCGATTGTCATCATCTGTGTTGAGATTCTCTTCTCAATGTATTATTATCAAAAGCGATTCACTGACAAGCCTTTTCAAAATTACATAATAATAATAATAATAATAATAATAATGGTGAGGGTAGTGGTGGGTTTTAGAAGAAAAACCGGGCATCTTACACGTCTACTTTAAGACTTTCCAATATATTTTAATTTAATGTGCCGTAAAATCTGCCGGAGACAGTTTTTTTTTTCCTTCTTGTCGGCTACAATTAAAGTTTAATTTCTGTGGAAAAACGTGCAACTGCTGGAAATTTTATCAATTTCACAATTGATATTAAAGAACTTTGATTTTAAGCTCTTTATCATCATTGCAACAGGAATTACAATCTGCATTCTCGTCTAATCAAATATTCAACATTTCTCTCCACTTTTTGTTTGTTTTTTTCTTTTGGTGCATTTGTGAGATATCAATGTTTGCAATGTGCGCCCGATGTTGGTGTGATATCATCCTATTTGAAATCCATCGATTTCATTTTATGGAAATATGGTCTTCTACCGGTTTTTGTCTTTCAATGCCAACCAATCAATCAATCAATCGATACATATATTTTTATATGGACGAAAGATAGAATAGACAAAAAGACAAGATATGGAAAAATCAATGCTACGATATATATATACCGTTTTTCCTACTTTATATCCTGTCCGTTCCATTTCACATAATACATATACATATTTATGCTGAGTTGAAGTATTGGATTTTTGTCAAATAAATCAACCATTAAAATTTCAGATAATCATCCTAAAATGGAGGAAAGAGATATTTTTATTTTACTTTTTTGTTTTCGGTTCGTTTCAACGGCGTAATACCCTATGGGCAACAAGGGCAATCGCCAAGAGTCCTAACTAACAAGGGACTACCAAATTATTCAATCGAGTGTCTTACTTGGTGCAGTGCAGTAGCGTTCCTATCATTGGCAGGCCGGACAAGAGGCGTACAGACGGTACAAATTACCGGAGCCCATGGCAGGATTATACAAGAGCTCGAGGAAGGTTTACCGGGGCCCAACCTCGCTCTTGGCGGCCTTGATCATTGGTGTCAGCCAATACGATAATCCATCATATCATTCCTTCTTCCCCATGCGAGCAAAATTTTCCGCTTGTCATGTTTGGGTAAAATCTTTGAAAATTTGTATTTATATAATGCCGATTGTATGCCACTTTTGAATTTTGGTGGATGCGCCGGGCACATTCCCGAAATTCAAATTTCCGCTAAAAGTGACTTAGAATCGTCGCCTCCACCAAAGCTTCAAATTTTATGTCACGAGGCTACTCCCGGCGGCGCATCCACCAAAACTTCAAATTTTCACACACGCGAGTACTCCCGGCGCACCCACCAAGATTCAAAAGTGGCATAGGATCCACATCATAGAACTACTAAAATTTAACTTTTTTTGATAGAAATATTTTGGAAATTCTGGTTTGTTTTGATAAAATCAGTGCAAAATTATCCATTTTTGAGCAGAACCTATCTAAATTCTCGCTTACTTTAAACAAATTAGCCCAAAATGCCCCGTTCACGGTTAGAAGTTTTCACTTGTAGTTTTTGGTTAAGCATTGATTTTGGATTTCCTCAACAAATAAGACAATTTTGAGATGGGATTACAGCTTGTAAATTGACAAAAAAATTAGCATAAACGTTCAAAAATGTTGGGTGTCATCCGCGTCCCCTTAATGACGCCACTGATAAATGTCGTGTATCTAATTCTAATTTCCGGAGAAATATCTGAATTCAACATTTGAAATGGCGCCCCCATGACCCTGGTTCGTTTAAAACTAACAATGAATAACGTCACAATTTTATAACAAATTCATCAGCATCTCTACACGAACATAATAAAACTTTGGAGTGTATATACTCCCCATTTGCAGGATAGTTTGAATTTCACATAATAAAAGACTTAAGTACACAAACAGTAACCTCCTTGTCTATTCTTGTTATTTTTATTATTGTCGCATAATAAAATTGTCGACCAATTCAATTTCATTCCATTTATGTTCAATTTACGATCCCATTCTTCCTTAATAAAATTGGGGCATTTTTACAATAATTTAATTACAAACAATTTTATCAACAAATTGTTAACCATTTTAAGACGTAGATTGTATTCTGTACAAGTCTCGATCTCTATCAGTATATTCGTTCGTGCATATTGGAGATAAAGTTGGAGATTGCCTACAATTCACACAATCTCATTATTGTGATAATGGTAGTGACACAATTGAATTTATATCCCTATATCAGCATTATTGTGTACAATTTTAGAGTTTAATGGTGGAATTTTGGCAAAGTTTCCCATTATATTGTCGGATTACAATTTTTTTTTGCTCCTCTACTATATACCTACTGTTGCGACCGCTACTGCTACTCACCACATTGTTGTATTGTTAGGGGTTGAGTAGGGGTTAATTGTTTTAAAATCGGATTTAATGCAATTTTAGTTGATGTATGCCAGAATGAATTATTTGTTTCAGTTGATGAGGGTACAGAATTCAAATAATAATAATAATAATAAAAATCGATTTTGTTAAAAATTGTAGGTAATTGCACGTGTTTGTTTTCTCTTTTTGTTTTAACACAACCAACTGGCAATTGATGATAATTGATAAGAAATCGATTGATAGATTTTGTGGATGTTTACTTTATCTAAAAATTTACACAGAGTTAATCCATTTTTGTTTTGTGTTTTATCAATAAAACACTTACCATTCTGGCAGATTCATTTTTTTTTTTGTACGAAATGATGGTAACATTAGTTTGAGAATCTGTAAACTCTGTGATTTCAATATTTAACAACAAAGCGTACAGATTCTAAAACAAATATTACCACCGACTTGCCGCAATACCACCCTCTTCTACAAGGGTTAATAAGCTAACGTGTCAAATTGTAATATTGATATTGTGAGGTAAGGGGTTGTGATGTAGACCAGAAGGCAGAAGAAGAGAGCATTTTTTTCTTTAATTATGATTTATTATAACTTTAAGATACATAAATTGTTATACAGCGTTTTAGACACCAATTTTTCGATTTGTTTTTGTGAAATTTAATTAATAATCAATCAATTAACCTGTACGAAAGCACTTAAAAATGACTGAATTTTATCGAATCTATTTACAATTATGGTAATTCTCTTTTTATTTTTTTAATTGTTTCGGTTTAGCCAAACGTGCTCTAGTGCATTTTTCCAACAAACAATTACAACCCTCGTTGCATCAATCAAACAAAACAATCACAAAGGGTTGCAATTTTTAGTTGTTGCAATTTAAACAAACGTGGAGGATTTATGGTAAACTGGTCATTCTCTGATGTGTTAATAATAATAATAATGATTAAAGTGGGAAATGGGGCAAATTAGCAAAGCTATTTTTTTGAAAAACATTTAGCTTCTAGGCACACAATCTGCCTAGATTTATCGAATTTCCTTATAATTAGAATTTATCAATTTTTAGAATGTTTATATATATATATATAGATTGTTAATTAATTACTTAATTAATTAAATTTAATAATTAGTAAAGCTTATCTAGATTTTATATATAAATGTTGTATGATTCTATAATCTACGATATTATTTTTATGGATTTTATTCATTTTTTTTTTAAAGGGAAAACTTATAAATGGGTGTTTGTTTTTTTGACGTGGTCTTGTGAATTTTCCTATCTTCCATCTGAATAGATTCACAAGAATACGTGATTTTCCATAAATGTTATTTTTTAGTTGTTTCTTCTAAAAAAAAAAACTTTTCCGATATAGAACGAATGTTAGATAAAACGTAAATTTTTTGACCTCAAGGAAGACTATAGAAAACGATTTAGAATATCATTCAGGAGTGTGCTTTTATCTAAAAAATCTGTTGTTTTTCTTTTCTTCTTTGTTGTGTATATATATATATATTGATTGCTTGTTGTTATTGTTGTTGTTGATTTATAAACAATTTCAGTGTAATGCCATAATTGTAATAATGAAAACGAATATTTCACAAATTGTGAGAATAATTCTGGATGGTTCTTGTACGAATCCTGAATTACAACCATCCTCCATACAGCAGAATGTTTTCGTGCCCCAATCCTCTGTAACAAAAATTTTTATAAATTTTATTGATTTATTTAAAACCGGCCAATTTCCATATATGCAAATTGTTTCATATTTAATCAGTTTTCTATTTTAGAAAACATTTCGAATAAATCGTGTATATTTGGATAGAAAAACGAAAATGTGGTGGAAATTTCCGGTTTACAAATAAAAAACCAATATCCATTGTTTCCTATATACGATTCTGTTAATGGTAGAGGATTCTACAAGCTTTCACAAAGTTTTTGTTTTTTCCCCCAAACAACTTCAACTCTCTCATATAGATGTAAGTGGTGAGATCAAGATTTCAACAGAAAGATAACTCGTTGTTGACAAGATTGATAACAACTGCTTGTAATACCGCAATTTCAGCTTTTATAAATTGTTTTCTATTAAAAAATTTTAATAAACAAAGTAAATAACGTATAAATCTTGCTATTTTTTCGGTATTATCAAAAAGATTGGAGACAGAATCGTATAAAGTTGTTGAAATAGTGCAAGACTAGCCTAAAATTCAGTTTAAAACTTTAATTTATTGACATTAGTGATAAGACGTAATAAATAACGTTGGTAGAAGTTAACTTCCGTAGATGTACGGGTTTTATTTCGTTATTTTGGTTGTTTTTTTTTTTTTAGAGGTGTCGTAAAGGCAACATTTCCACTAGCTTCAATTCAAATTTTATGTACGTCTATTAAAAACGTAAACAGTTTACGAGTTTTTTACAACAAAAAAGCGAATTAAAGCGAGTTGTTAGCTAGAAAAATAAACCCCATATGTGGTGGTGGTGGTGGTGTTAAAAATTTATTCGATGAATTTTTTAACGAGTTTGCAACATCAATCTAATCGTGTATACGTGGAAGAAGAACTATAGAGATTTGAAAAATAGTTGTTAGATTCGGATTGAAGTCATCTCTTCAAATCGTCTTTTATCTTACAGTTACCAGGTGGATGTCGTCTTGTTAAATCCAGTTAATGTGTTTGTCTGTTTGGATGTGTTTGTGTGTGTTAATTAAACTCCTTAGAATTTCCAACGAACTTTAGTGAATAATCAAATTAATCTGTCACGACGCCGTATTATATAGCTGTGTGTGTGTGTGTGTGTGTGTGTTTGTGTTACAAAGTTTATAAATTAGACACTGCTGAAATGGTCAAAATACCATCTATACAATTTCATGAAATCATTAAAGCCGCAAAGTAGAAAACAAAAGATCTACACACGAATATAATATCAAAACAGTCACGTGTTTTCGGATAATAAATGCTTGAAAAATACTGAAAAAAAGGGCCACAGCTGTGTTTTATTGATGGTGAAAATATCCTACCATCATCATATCCTGATGAAATACGAAAAAAAAAATAGAAAACAAAAAACAACACACACACCCAACTCTTATTGTTGTGTTTAGAGCGCCTTGTTGTCAACTGTCATAATCCTTAATTTATCGACATGTTTATATCCTTCATAACTATAATATGTTTCCGTTTTTTCTATAAATGTTATTATTTTGTTTTGCACTCGTAAATATCAACGATTTTCGCTAAACAAGCAACAATCTGTTGTTGTTGTTGTTGTTGTGGTTAATTTATTTATGAAAATAACCAAAATTGAACGACCACAATACAGTAGAAATCCCAGATTTTCCACAGATAACTGTTGGTGATGCTGCTGATTGACAAATTCTCATTAGTGTGATCTTATGAATGGAACGTTCGAAGATCGATGAATAGGAATTGAAACGAAAAACGCTAGAATCCTAAATGAGGATACCTACCGGTCTGGTTTTAATTAGAAACACATAGAAAAAGAGAAGTAATAGGATTTTTGATGTTGAAGATTTTTTTTTTAAATTTTGCTGACAAAATGAATAATTTGCTTTTGTTCTAATGAATTATTGTTAAATACAAAGGCAGCCTCAAAGAATTCAAATTCAATTAACGACCGTTTTTTTACTGTGTTGCTGTTTTTTTTTCTTCTGTGTAGGTACTTTATAATACACTTTGTACGACATTGGCAGCAGCGTTAATTACGTTGCAACAAACATGAGGAAAAGGAAAGAATTCAAACATTTTTCCGGTTCGTTCTCGTTCCCAACTAAGCCCACCTTCTTTGATAATAATTTCCCTCAATTTGAATATGTTTACATGGAAATACAGCACGATAGAATTGTTTTGGGGTAAACAGATTACATTGTAAATAACAACTTAAAACGATTCGTAAAGTGGATGATCTAATCAAACTCAAATAAATTAGGTGAATTAGACAGAAAGTACTGTTTTGGAAGACAATAGACTTCCATCAATTAATATCCTCGAACTACGTTAACTATCTATTATTATTATTATTATTATTATTATTAAGTTGCGTTGTTTGAAATTACAATATTCTTTATTGATGATAACGTCATTTTTATTATAGTTGAGTCGAATAAATCACTGAAAAATGAATTAAGGGCAAAATTATCAATAATTGTTAATTTTGGTGGATGCGCCGGGCGATCATTTGCACAGCTTCTCCTTCTTTTTCTTTAACGAATCGATTAATTTAAATTTCAGTGATGATTCATGCAATTTACATCACTCCTTATGTTCCTAATTATTCAAATTAAATCCATGTGACAATAGTTTGCTAACATCTGGACATGGTCATAACAGACACAGCCACACACACACCCCCATAATTAATTAATACGGAAATTGTTACCTCCAACTAATCGTAATGTTTAACAAGTGTTTCCAAAATTGTTGTGGTTAACAAATTGGTGCAATGCAGCTGGCAAAATGGGCAATTCTTTTGTTGTTGAATCATTTATTGCAGAAAATTCTTTTCCCAACAATATATTTCTATACAACTTTAATCGAGATATGTGCCGAATAAAAGAGAATACGCTTTTGTTATGAGATGAAGATTAACTTTGAGTTTTACAACAGTTTTTCCCTAGTTTTTGGGGAAAAAGTTGATTACCACCACCACCACTTGTCCCTTGACAATATATGTTGGTATATTTGAAATTCTACAGCAATTTTCTCGTTGTAAAATAATTAAAAATAATTTCAACGAAACTGATCAGTGGAGGAATTTTTTTTGATAAAAATTGCCATAAGCCCCCTTTGAAACTTCTCCAATTTCAACTTTATTATTCAAATATTTGTTTTGTTTAACTTTTATACAAATAAAGTTCAACATCCCAACTTTTTTCTGAACGTATTGATGCAAACGCATTGTTTCATTTTTATCAAACTGTCTCGCTTTCTCTTTATATTTCCATCGTTGTTTTACTATTGAAAATGTATTTTCATCAATTTCACGATACATCAACGATAATCGTATTGTGATGTATTGATTTTATTGTGTAATTTACCAGAAAATCACAGTTCTCTACTATTACTACTACGATTTGTAGAATACAAGGCGTCCCTTCTAGGGCAGGCTGTCGTTAGCCGAAATGCATCCAAGCAGCCGCCACAGGTGTAAAATTGATTAAAAAACAAATTACAGTCTTGGACGAGTGAAGATTCTTTTCGACTCTCCAATGTTTCTAGTTTATTTATCCATAACTGTATAAGTGCGCTCTTATCTAAATAGATTCAAATAAAGTCAAGTTGTCTACAGGTCGTGTTCTCTTGTTGCCTTCTATTCTAATAAAATCGTTTCACTTTCCTTTAGTACACTAACACACAAAAGAGTCTTTCTTAATATTCACTTAATAAATGGATATTCTGCTAGACACAATGGTGTATTTATCAAAATTAATGAAAGCAATCTCCTTAGAAAACGACTGTTTTCCCCCGGTATTTTAAAGTTTATTAGTTTCAACGTGAAAGCATCATAATTTTCTATGCTTTTAAATATTTAATTGTACTTCCCATTTATACTACCAACAGCATAGTAGCATAATACTTGACGGTTTTATCTCTAGATTGATTAAAACAGATCGATGCTGTATTTTGCTCAAGGGTCAAATCTTTTAAAATCATAAAAAAATCGAATAAAAGTGAAAAACCAACATAGTACACACCTAGGGCATATAATCTAAGATGAAAAATATATTGTGCCACACTCTGGAGACACTTTTGGTTTAAAGTTTTGTTGTTGTTGTTGTTGTTGTTGTTGTTGTTACAGTGGATCATATTCTCTATATTCTAGTTGACTGGATATTGGAGTTGGAAACCACAATGAAAAGTTCTACAATCCGTTAAACTTCACAACAGTTAAACATCTGTTTGTAATTTGTTTATCCAAACTATTTCTACTACACTTTCTAAAAGGTATAGGTAGGTATATAAAAGTGTAATTTTTCTTTTACAAACTTCCAACATTTCTCATTTAGCCTTCAGAATCACATCAATCAAATGGAGTAGATCGTGTAATGTGTAAATATTTGCGTAAAATGAGTATTTCATCTTGTTTGGGGAGTGGAAAATGGCGGCAGTAGTAAAGGAGAAAATAATCAAACCAAGTGTTTCATTACAATCTTATCTATACAATCAACGTTAACAATCAAAGAGATTTTCAGTGATTGTGAAAAAGCTTGATTTATTCGTTTGATTTATTGAAATTTAACCGAGTCACTCGCTCTTCTGTATTAAACATTTAAATCATTGCTGACAATTTGATGTTAATTGTTGACTGAAAAATCGATAATGCTTCATGAATTAACTAGAGTAGAATAGGGCTTTTAACGTTATGAAAGTTGTAATAAAGATACTGATATTGTTGTTGGCCTTTTCTGTTAATAATAATAATAATAATAATAGAAGCAACAATAGTACGGAAGCTACCACGACATATATTATGCTTTTGTTGTATTTAGAATAAATTGACTACAATATCAAATGAAATATCTACGGTTTTTGTTATCGTTTATCGACTATTTCCAGATGAAAATCAACATTTTGGAAAGCTAAATAAATAAACACCCAAATGAGCAAGCTAATATACAATATGCTGCAGCCAAATAGGTATATAAGGTGTGTTTACACTTGTGCGTCCAAGTCAAGCGTTTTACGCACACGTTCCAGGTTTCAAATCGAGCTGAAAGGGATGGTAAAACAATGGAGATGCATACGAAGAAATGAAAGCGCACAAGTGCAAACAATAGATATTCTTACACTTCTGGCTGACCAATTTCTCTTTATATCATTCTGACTCATTTTGGAAGATTTGAGAGTGGGTAGTGGAGTCGCTCTTTCTTTATGTACCTATTTTGCTGCCGCATACTGTATGGTTGAATTAATAAGTAAGACAAGAATGGAATGACATCCCACAGAATTCGATAGCGTATAAATATGATGGGTGATGGGGATGGCGGTAGAAGAAAACTGGAATATAGTTGAATAAATAAGTACAAGGGCCCCCAAATTATTCAGTTGAGTGTATTAGTTGGTTAGTTTGATCTAAAACTGTTTTTCCTTAAGAGAAATATGTGAATTCAACACTGGAAATGGGGCTCGTAAATTCAAAGTTGTATGGAGCCCCATGACCGTTGTACGATAAGGATGGAATGACATCCCATAGAATTCGATTACATATCAAAATGATGCTGGTTTAGCTTGTAGTTCGTTTAGGATTCCATCGAATGTGCAATAGAAAAATAGATATCTGGGATTGTAAAGACAGCCAAAAAGACAAACATTTATTTATTCGGAACAGTAAAAAGGTGTAACTTTGAAAATGGAATAAATTCTCCATACTTTTCACTGTATTGAACAACTCTCGAACGCTTTTCCGACGATTAAATTCTCTTCAAACACACACACATACATAATAAAATCGATTTGTTCTACGAATTTTTCATAAATACACCAACATTATTTATCAACAAAACAAGTATTAAAGTGTTAAATAACGGGGTGACTTTATATTTTATTTTCTTTACTTTTAGAATTTAGAATGGAGCGAATGGCTGAGATCTTAATTTCCTTGACAACAATAATACTAGTTGTTCTCGTTTCTAATCCTAACAAAGGGTAAACGGTACCAAGTACACAGTAGGTGAGTAGATGGTGGTAGAAGATAGAAATCCACCACCACCACCACCACTACCACTACCACATTGATAAATAGCTGTATGGGGTAAATTGTAATATCGGTGTAGTGTATTCAAATACAAACAAAGGCGAATGCCACCTTTTACAACTCAATCTGGCTTTTACAGTGTAACACAATTATCTCTAAATTCTGACAGCATATATGTAAGCGGTGAAGGGATGCATTATTATTGCATCTTCATGGATTAAAATTGTATACAACCAGATGTGTACACGCTTTTTCTTATTATTCTCTTAATCTCAACCAACATCTGTTATTGTTATCATTATTTCGTTGAGATTTTTACAAATTTTTTACCATCAAATCTAATCGCACCCTTTAATCTTCTTAAACCCGCTCACCTACCACCGTTTATCTAACTTGAAGCACCAAGAAAAAAAGAGAGCGCTATAACGTAAATCGTTGAAGTGGACGAAACAAACTACCCTTTTCTCGAATAACGAATGATTCTTTATTTTTAAAAGAAAAACCGTTGAGGAGTTGGGAAAAAATCGCTCACACCCTACAAGTGGAGTTGTATTGTAAGTAAGTAAGTAGTTGAACTGTTTGGTGGAATCAAATGTGTGTGCCAAACACCAAACAACTGGTCCAATTGTCGGTTTTATTGTTTTGTTTTCTGCTACAATACAGCCACGATTATTGAGCGTTTATCAATTAAATATAGCCGCTAGACGATTTTCTATTTCCAGTTGATTGTCAATTTATTTATCATGTGGATGAACAATTTCTAGTTTTCTAATATTAAAAGGTAAAAATGCGACATTATCAAATTTTTATTGTATAGCGCCGGCAGCTGTACGAATGGCAAGTTGAAGATATCAAAATTTATTATTTGTACACACATACATAACGAAATTGATAAGCGAATACAGTAAATAATTCACAATCAATTGTAATCTAGAGGAAACCCAAAACGAAAATAGAAAGGTATGCATAAGGAATATTGGAGGATTTACCGTATGTCGCAACAATTCTACGTGTTTGGAATCAACAACAAAAATCAAAGTCAATTAGATCGATATGAAACGTATTTAGAATTATAAGAAAGCCGAAAAAAATCAACGTTTTATACGATTAAGCGAATTTAATTCGTTATTTATACAAATGGATAGGAAATGTTCATCTTTTCTATTGTATTAACAATGACGACATTTGGGTTTATTTGAAATGCAATAGTGTAACTGGATGGCAAGAAAAAGTATTCAAGATGGGGAAAAACTAGGATGAAAGACTGATCCTATACTGCTATAGAATAATAAATGGTTCTGTGGTTTGTTTTATGCTTCGTGCACTATAAGAAAGTCGTCTTAAAGGATGTGCACATTCTTGAGATACACAATTTCCCCAACTAAGTGGCGGCATTAAAAAAATAAAGAACGAAAAGAAAAAGTTTAATCTCCAAGAAAATTGATGGTTTTACACTAAATTAATATTCAATACAGGCTAGATGTACAGGGAAGTTTTAATTGAATTTCTTCCCACAAGTCTAGTAAAAACACATAAATAATTATGTAAAGGTGATATTTTCAATCAAATCTAACCCATATTTATTATTAAAATTCGATTATAAATGCTGCAAATGAAACAACATCAATTTTTAATTGAATTCCATCAAACAATATGGATTATAATTACGAAAAACAACAACACGTCAATCGGTTTTTGGTGTGATAACAAAATTGAAACGCTAATAAATTCATCAAAAGTTCCATCGAAACTATAGTAAAGTTGAAACCAGATGGAAAAAGGTTGTTGTTATTTGGAAATTTATGATATTTACTTTGAAAGGGTAGTAGTAGTGGACGCCCTTTTTGGCAAATCTCACTTTTATAGTCTAGATAAGCGGTGATACACTGTTTCTAACTAATTAACGATAATATTTATAGGCGTACAACTGATAAATATTGACGTAAAAGCAGTTTGTCAAATATTGTTCAAAATCGAGCCCAATTGGCCTCTACTACAACTACTATTACGGTTAGTGTAAAGCCAACGATGCCACAATAAAGATAACGTTTGTTGTTCGTGTTGTTGTTACAACGCTTATTTACAACACACTACATACCTACAAACAATGTACGTACAGTATGAATTGTAGATGAAACACACAGATGTTGTTGTGTTCTATATATATATATATATGTAACCCTTTATGATAAATTCTCCATCTTTACATGGAACACAAGTGGGAATCCACAATGAATATGTATATGTCTGGTATTCTAATTAGGCAAAGACTCGTCTATGAATTAGTAAAACTGTGCAAGATCTTGTTGTTTCGTTTTGTTTTTATATGGTTGTTGTTGTTGTTGAATTAAATAATCACAGTATTTGTTGTATATTGTTGTTGAATAACAATAAAATTGTAAAGTTTTGTCAACTTTATTTCGGTAAAGTTGTTAAGAGTTTCTTTTGTAAAAGGAAAACGACTTCAAATGGATTTAAAATTCAGGATGGGCTGTAGTTTACCAAGGGACAAAACTACACTTGAACTGTCTTCGATTTGAATAAAATCCACCCTCTAAGATATGGTGGAGGCTTCATTCAATTTTGACGAGAGTGTTACTAAATTCTACTGAATTTAATTAAGTTTTATTGTGAGAAAAGTTTGTGAATTACTGATTTTTCATGCAGCACGTGTTAGTAAAGACTAACAATAATAATAATACAAATAGGGTGTGTTTATCAATCATGACACATGTAGGCGGTGGAATAAGACGTCGCAGACATAAGGTCATCTGAGAACAATACCAACAAAAACAATATAAGATCGATAGACTGGATTATAAGCCAAAAAAAAACACGAATAAAGGAAGACCAGAAAGAAACTATTTTGTAGAACACAACAGTTGATAATTTTGATGTGTTGATGAAAACGGCCAAGATTATAATTATGATGACATAGTGGAAACAAGTATAATTAATGATTAATTATAATTAGGTCTTAATTAATGGACACATCTAATGATATGATAGTTTTTAGAATAAAAGTCACCGTTGATGAAGGTGTTATATTCAAGTTAATACCCCTAACACACAAATCCCCTTTGACTAGTTCCCAAGACGATGATTTACTTCAAATCTCATTTGTTTAGGCTCAGATTTGACATTGAATAATGTACCAACTCCGAATTCATCAAAAACTGTAGATGTATGTGTTTTATTATTATTATTATTGTTACTTTCTATATCAACAAATACACCTTGTTCTTGTATAATTTTTGTATTATTATCGTTTTTTATTGATGGAAAAAAATAAGGATTAAAAAGCTTGTTGGGGGTGAAATTAATTATTTTGCAAATATTCCAACAGTGACATAACCGAAATGATAAATTACTTTTATTTATTATTAAATTAATCTAAATACAAGCATTAATGATTCGTTTTTTTTTCTATCGGTTTGTTGAATTGTAGAAATGTCGATCAAACTTGGTTGTTTCGACAAGCTATCAATTCGAACTGTCTAAATGGACAAAAAAACAATCACTTTCATCCATTTTATTGTTATCATTACTATTATTCCCACTATTAGTATTATTGTTTTGTTTGTTTATTTGTTCTATCATATTGTCAATACTTAATTGACTTTAATTCGATTTCCACGATTCTAGCTCTATTGTTATCGACTTTTCCAAATAAAATCTACCCTACTGAATCATTGGATTGGATCAACAAAATCTGGCTAATATCCAAAATTAACAATCTATACCGAAAATGATTATTTATTGATTTGTTAAGAAACTTTTAAAAATAAAGAAACGACATCAAAAATTGGTGGATGCGCCGGGTGATATTGCAAAATTCCTAATTAACGTAGATAATCGCATTAAACCATCCCCAATTTAGAATTAGGACAACAAGATAATAATAATCCCTTGTACGTTCCTCAATATTTGGTTTTGGTTTTATCTAATATTTCGTCAAAATTCCACTTACGTCTTCGGATACATCTTGTTAGAAAACTGTAATTATAAGTTTTTACTACCCTCTTACACCAACCCTACTGTGAGTGTGAAACTAACGTTAATTTATAAACGTTGTCGAATTTTTGTAATTACCTGCAATAAAAACGATTGAGTTGAAAAACTTTAATGTTTTCTATATATAATTAAGAGACCGAACAGCAGGTTAGAGTAATTAATTGAAGCTAATTAGTTTTGTGTTCTTAATGTAATAGACAGAGATAGAATGATGAATATAGTGATAAAGATAGAGAATAATGTTGTTGATTCATTACAAACACTACTGGTTGAAATTGTATTTTGATTGTTAGTGATACACCAAACACAAATCTATTCCTTTGACATAATATAGGGTACAAACGTAAAATGTCACACAGTCATCGTATATATATCGACTTGATAGTGTAATAAATTTACCTGTTACCTTAATGGGTACTAACTTATCATGTTTTTAGCGAAATTTATCGAACAACAACAACAACAATTTCAACAGAACCAGAAAAAACATCTCCCTTGTGGCTGCTGTTTTTCCTCTATCAATAAAATAATATTTCTGTAAGTAGTTTAGCGAAAAAAACAATTTGGAAATTGAAAAATATATGTGTACATACGGATATTATCAATAAACAAATGGTGGTGAGAAGCTTTTATTTTAACCATTCATATCAATTTACTGTCGGTTATATTGTCAGTATTTTGTTGTTGGCTATATTTACTGTAAAACCATATTTAAAATTTATTGATAAATATGAAAGGTCGATTAAATTAACATGAAAATCCCATTATTACGATTTTAATAGAATAGCGACTAGAATTTCAATGTAAATAGGTACATTATGAATTATTGTGCAATATAGAATATAGATTTCAAATTGTTAATTAAATATTCAATAGAGAGACAGAGAGAGAGAGACACGTGTGTTTCAAATTTATTAAGAATTTGCCTATTGTTCTCACAGTTTAATTAATAAGAGAGAAAGTTGGTTGTTAGTATTGTTAGAAATACAAAATTAGGGAAAGTTATCGAGGTGTTTACTTTGTTAGTTGATTCTCACCGAAATATCCGACGATTAGAGTTTAAAAATTCCAAATTAATCTTACACCGTCTATATTAACAATCATGAAAGGATTTAAGTCGCTTTCAAAATTGCCGCGTCATTACAACCAATCAACTTGTTAAATTAGCATAAATCCATCATATGATTGGTTATAAAGATGCGGGAAATTTGAAAAATAATCCAACTATTATAGTGGATAGATTTTAAATTACGTACTGTATTACAACCAATTAAAGCAACAGATTGTAATATACCGTAATAAATCATTAACGTAATTGGTTATAATCAAGCGGTAAATTTGAAATTTTTAACAAATTAACTTTTGTTAAACAAACCAAGAAACGTGTAACAATTTAAACAGACTTCATCAAGATTAGCCTCACGCACACCCTTACTACTGCACATACAAAAATTGTTTTTTTTCTCCTCTCTTTCTTTTATTTATCCTGAGTAACACTGAAAGTTTGTTTTTTGTTTGTTTGTTGTGTCGTTTTATTGCTACCACAATTCTATGATAACTCATCTGTTAGATGAGAAAATTTAATTTTTAGAATGGTAACTTTGCAACTACTGACCTAGTGACTCACTTCTATATTACATTAATTTAGCAAAAAGACGATAAAAGAGAAGATGAAATAGGGAAGAATGCCATTATCACTATTATTGGTTTCTCTTAATCTAATCAAACAAAATCGATAAAATTTCTGTTGTTTTTCTAAACGTCGACTGGATATTTTTCAATTTAAAACAACCCCTGTTAACGATACAAATAAACGTTGATAAGGTAGTAAGATTTCACACAAATATCGATATAAACCGATACAATTTACTGTGTGTTGTTGAAAAAAGGTAGCGAATTACAGAACATCTAGTTGAGGGTAAATTTGATTATATTAAAGAAGAATTGGAGATGGAATGAAAGTCTCTCATTGTACGGATTTTTTAGATAATTCCATCTCAACCGAAATAGAAGGCAGCAGACACAACCGGAATGGGAAATGATGATTTTTTCCCAAACCATCCTGTCACATCCATGTAGAATCGAAAACTTTGATTAATTATTAAATTTATTCAAGTCTTTTTTGTAATGCGTTGAGAAAACAATGAGAATGGTGTGTGTGTGTGTGCTTTGTTTGAGAATTAACCAGTCAACGGTGGATATGAAATATAAATTTTGCTTGCAACAAGTACAACTTACCTCTTTGTGTACATTTTGGGACACAGTCTCGTACAGTAGAGCCTTCGCTTATGTATTTCTGTAACAAAAGAAGCGACTCATTTCTAGTTTTATCAACAAAAAAAATAAACAAAAAATTGTTGTTTTGTACAAATCGGAAATTGAATTGGTTTTATCATAGTTGTTACAAAAATGGTGGATGTGTCGGGTGAATTCCCTTTAAGCCCTTTAATAAACAACAGTTATTATATTTTTTTTCCATACAATACAACAACAACAGAAAAAAGCAGATTAAATCTCTGAATTACGCTTATAAACTGTCTAGTGTCTATTATGTTTGTTTACAACATTCACTACACAAAAACGTAAAGAAAAGAGAGTTCTTTAATAAGGCGAATTTTAATATTTCCATCGTTCCTTTGACGAACGAGAACAAGACGAGTGGAATCGTAATAAAATTTTATGAGATTAAAAGGAAAAACTCCACTAACAATCAATCGGCGAACCTACGAGTTTCCTTTTCAAAATTCCTTTATATCTTGATATCCTTATCAGAAGTTTATCGTTAAATCGATTCTATCAGATTCATCCAAAATTCTTCAACAGTATATTGGTGGGCGTATATAGAGAAAGAGAGCGGAAAATAAAAATGAATAAACTACCTGGAAGAGAAATAAAGATTGTAGCACTTATATGGAGAAGGGTTGAAATATATGGGGCGATGTAAGTTTCTTTAGATGTTTGTTTAGATAACAACTATTGTAATTTGGTGTAGTGATAACGTCTTAAATGAGATGAGAAACCGCATACTTTAAAGAAAATTGCGAGTATGTGCCTACCCTTAGGTGTGTGTGATTATCCGAAATCTAATCTGGGAAAGCTGATATTACAATTCCATTATGGTTTAAATCTAGGAGCAAATTACGGGAATAAATCAGCATTTCTTCTATTCTATTTTTAATGATTGAATCAAGAATTGGCGTTAATTATTTCATTAAAATCCATTGATCTTTGTATGTTTTTTGATATAAAATGATTTGTTGTTTGTAATTTCCGTTGATGGTCTGTAAATCAGTTGTCACCCTTCTAATCCCATCCGATTCATCCTAAAACCCAATAACAACACACCAGTAATCCATCTCTATACGCATTGACAAAGCTTTTTTTATCACAACTGATAGCTATTGTTCAATCATCGTTATATTGTTGAGATCAACGACAAAAGATCAACAGACATTTAAGGAAAAAAGTCACGTATTAAACTAGTGCACATAACATTTTCGCAACATTTATTATGAACACAGACACACACGTGTGTGTATAGTGACGATGGTCGGCCTAATTTCCGTTCCATCCTTTCAGATATCATAAATTATTTCCGATATTTCCGTGTCTTTTTTCTTCTTCTTGATCATCAATATCTTCTGCTTTTGAGTAGGTGGGAAGGGTGTAATTTCGTAAATAAACACAACTGTTTCAAATTACTGAAATTCTAGTAGGAATCGGTTTGATGGTGGAATTTTATGTACGAAGCACAACTCCATTAAATTGTAAAATGTTGTAAATTTAAAACACGTTTTTAATAACAAGTTTTGGAAACGATCCAGTAATTGAATCTTTAGCCCGAAATCCGATAGAGCTTCGATTACATAAAATGGGCGGTAACGTGTATATCTATCACATCTGGTTCTAGTGGGAATTTTTTGAAATTTTCCATCTTTAAAGTGAGGTGAAAAGAGTTTTCCAATCGTTTTTGATCATAAATATTTTTCTCTCCCTATTTTCCAACGAATAAATCATAAAATTTACAAAACTTTTCATTGTATTTGCTGTTATTTTTCTATCGCTACAATAAATTTGACAACCTTTTATCTTATACACAATGTGGACACAGATATATACGCGGAAATTCTCTTATCTATCTTGTATTTTTGTAAATTTGAGTTTTATCGATCTTTATATAACGAAATTCTCCGTTTTATTTTTTTTTAAATTCAATGAAAAATTGTTGGGAAACTTTCTCGTTGGAAAAGTTTCTAAAACACTTTGAATAACTAACTTTTCGGTTCTATTACCATATGAAAAAATTATGTTGGCATTGTTCCCATATTGTATTTGAAAGATTCAAAAGTAACCAAAACAGTTTCGTCTGGCTATCCGGATAAACGTCTCAAATATGCAAGATTTCTAACTGAAATAACTACAAATCTGTGGTTGGAGCACATCAAAGGACAGTCCTTTAAATATAATTGCCGGAAATAAGATGTTTCATTTAAAGTTTAGCAATTTATTGCTATATTTTAGGGATGCGAGTATGGGAATTCGCCCGGCGCATCCACCAATTTTGCAATCTTTTTTTTAGGAAATAGTTGAAAAATCTACAACAAGGTGGTTGTTGTTTTTTTGTTGAATAATTACGGTAAAGCTGGATTAATTGAGTTTGTTTGTCAAATAGAGAATTATTCCATCTAACGCCTGAAAACAACAATTAATTTCATCCAACAATTCCGAAACTTTCATCTTAATAGAGAGCCAAGTTTTAATGAAATTCTCTAAATATTTATCGTATTGAAACACACCGGTTAAAAAAAAAAAACGACAACCACCACAGTGATTGATATCGTTGGAATTAAATTGAAGATTCGCCTGACAATATTTAATCACACCGTTATTTATTTCACATTTTATTCTATCGTCAGCACGCGATTTTCTTATTATCTTCAAATGATTAATTTTGGAAAAATTTCATAAAAATAGAGTGAAAGTATAGCGATTTGGTATCAGAAGGTTGACCCTACTATTATAATCGAATAAATCTGAACATACAACAGATGTATATAACAGGAAATATCAACATGGATAAATCAAATATTACCGCAATTACTTACAATACAATAGATATGATCACGACTAGGACACTCCTTCAATTTCATATAAGTTTCATTAATGCATGGTGTTATCGAACCGATACCATCATTATATTGACCACACTGATAACATTGTAGGGCCATAACAAAAGTGGTGAAAACACCAACAAAAATACCACCCGCCAACAGATAATTGCC
The DNA here is from genome assembly GCA_037414755.1 of Lydus trimaculatus. Lineage (NCBI taxonomy): Eukaryota > Metazoa > Arthropoda > Insecta > Coleoptera > Meloidae > Lydus > Lydus trimaculatus. The sequence goes on along the minus strand of JAZBGY010001104.1, from coordinate 6,486 downwards.
ATTCATCATTCTTACTGTTTTATAAATTCGTTATAGATGAGCGAAATTTTTGCAAAAACACCCCACTATTTAGGAATTAATTACACAAAAGTTGTATTTGTTTTTTTACCCCCCAAAAAAAAACAGAGACGCGTAAATGTTTTTTTTTTATGTGCACAATTGTCGTCGTGTAGCGAGGTATTGGAAAAGTTTTGTTGTAGCCGATGTTTGCAGTACGCGCCCAACAGATCAACTAAACTCTCACAACTTTATTGGAGTTTTGTTAGGAATTGGCCCTGCGTCGAATATACTCAAAGTTCAACTCGCTCTAATCAAAAAGCGGTGTTATCTTTCCAATTCTATACTATATATACCCACTATTATTCATAATATTTATCAAAAATTCTGCAAATACAAAGGTTAGCACAGTATCAATTGCCCTTTGTGTTGTTTTTGGTTTGTGTCGTTCTTTCGACTATATCGCGTTCTTTTTAAGGGTGGTTCGGTGATGCTATAAAAGCAAATGAGGGGTGACTTTTTGTGATGTTTTCAATCTAAAAAGCGACTCAATGAAAAGGTTGGAAGTAAATCTTTTCCAACAAATATTGACAATGATTGGGGAAATCTCTTTCGATTTCCACGGTACAGGATTGATTCCAAAAACCTACATTGGAAACGGGGATTTTCACACTAGTACGTTACTAGAAATCTGGTCGCATTAGAGAGGTTTCATATGAAACAAAACAGTAAAAAGACCATTGTATTTATTGATTTATAAATATGTACAATTGATAAAACTATGCATAATAAAACTATTTCATTTGTTAAAATTGCGCCTTTAAAACAACTGTTTCTACTGCGTTAAGACTTCCTCTGAAGAACGCATTAAAGTAAATAAAGTAAGATTTGTGTATCGTTTAATTTGCTGATTCACATGCATCTATCCAATCGTTATAAACATCTACAGGTTCTGATAAGAAATTGATTGTTGTTTGAAAATCTTCCAAACAAACACGACACGTTATCCTGGCCGTATTCCGACCTTTATCCCTAAAAAACAAAACACCATTAATACAGTTAGAAATTGAATGAAATTATAGCGAAATTCGTGGGTGTAATTCTTACATTTTTACATCACACGATTTTTCGTGATTACAAAATGGACAATTAAATTGTTGATCCAACGGTTCGATTGCTTTACGTTTAGGTGCTGGTTTTCTTTTCGATTTCCGTCTACCCATTTTTGTTTAATTTCGTTTTATAATTTAATTATTTCAACGGAACAACAATTAGAAATGTATTTGTTTATAATTTTTATCTAACCTCAATAGTCAACAATATAAAATGTCAATCTATTAGCGGAAAACTGTATTACCGACTGATTTATTGTAGTTCAAGAATTATCCAATCCTTTGTAGTCTTATTAAACTTGATTAGATGGCGCTATTACTGCAAGTGATTTGTGTATCACTTCCCACATAAAATTACAGTATGTTTGGTATATGAAAAATAATGATCAGTTATCTTTGTAGTGTGTATTTATTTCTTTTTGTAAAAAAAAGTATTTCTTACAGAGTAGATTTGAACAATTCTGATACAGAAACTGGCAACCCAAACAAAGTATGAAAACAGAAAATTGAATTATTACATACAAAATTTCTTTTCTCATACAGGGTCGTTTGGTTTATTTATTTCTAATTTTATCAAATATTCATGCTGTTAAAATAAACTTCAAAATTATAATAATAATAACATAGAAATTGATGACACCTGTTAAGTGCAATCACCATGATATGGATTATACATACAGGCCGCTGTTTTCAGCAATATTTCCCACTTCATTTTTTTTTTGTTTGTTTGTTTGTTTTGGTATAAACATATTATTATTTATAATAGTAGTAGTAAACGAACAAAATCTATTTTCCAAAGTATAAATGCTTTAAAATTAAAATATTAAACTGCACAAAAACAAAACAAAAAATAGTAACCGGGAGAAAAAAGCTAAATGATTTTATAATATATTCAAGAGGACACAATACTCTTAAATTTTGTCGGTTTCTGCGATATATTCGCTCACCTTATCACAATGCAACAATTTTATAAAACATTCATTCAGGCATAAAAAGCCATCCCCCATCATTTCTCTCTCACTCTTTTCTTTTGAAAACAATAAACAATTATTTTTGTAATGTCTCGCCAACGATATTTATTACGACGACCCTGAGTGTTGGAAGGTGGTGATAGAATATATTTTTGGTATAAAACAAGTTTGATATTTTGTGTGTCTATTTGCTATTTGTTTTATATCGAAAAAAAATCACCTTTCGAAAATATCAAACTTGTTTTTTTTATTTGTTTAGTAAATTAAAAATTATCACGCCTTGAAACCATAAATGTTCTCATAATGATAATAGTAGTAGTTAATATAATATGTGATTAAAACGACTACCCTTTGAGCATTACAAATTTTCAATTTTTAAAAAAATATCCAAACTCTTTTCAATATAATAATATACGAACGGACTGTCAGTACAAAGAATTTTATTTTTTTCCTCTGAAGAACTTTAAAGTCCTCTAGCATTTTTTTTTTTGGTATATGTACAAGTGTATGAAGACACTAACCAGATATACTTCTCTGTTATAAAATAAAACCACCATAATACATCTGGATAGAGATCCCATACACATAATACACATACACACTATATTATGTACATACATCATACAGAAAGATCTGTTTATTTTCAGCATTTTTAATAATAATGTTCTGTATCTTATTGAACATAAAGCAGGTACGCTGTCTACAGTCTATCGTGCGTCTACTATATCGCACGCTTATATACAGATGCCTAACTTTTAATTATCACAATACGAATTGATGTTAAATTATCAATCCGTGTTAACATAGACTTTAAAAAAAAAAGTTACATTATTTTCTGCAAAAATGAAACAAAGCTCGACGATAATCATAAAATGTAGGCCAAGAACGCCAAAACTAAACTATAAATTTTGAAGGCGTGATTATTTATTAGTTTCAAACAAAACAAAAAACTGATATTGATGATAATTTAAAGTCGAGCTTGACTGTTTTTTTTTAAAAAAAAAATTGAATAAAAATTAACATTATTCTTCATAAGAACAAACAGAAAAATGACCGGATTTTCTATTTATTTAAAAATAAAAACAAAATAAAAGAGAAAGACCATGCCCCGTCCGTCCTCTCTTGTCCTGCCCGTCCCCCGAAATATGATGTATATAATTATTTTTTTTTGTATTTTTCTATTGGTAAAAAACAAATAGTGAAAATTTTTTGTTTTTTTTTTGTTTTCAATAAAGTAGTAGAAAAATTGTTTTGTAAAAAAAAATTCAACCACTTGGACTGGGAATGGCGGGGGCCGGTGTTGGCAACAAAAAGTGACAAGAACGTCCTTTAATCCTCCGTTGCATCAAACTGCTATCACTTGGTGGACTCAAACCGAAAACCTTTTATTTTTTGGGAAGAAGAAAAATAATTTTAATTTAATATACATTCAATGTATGTATAATAAATATAGACCTACTTTAGCGGAAGAATATGGTGCCATTGTTGTTGCAGTTGTTGCTTTATCATCTCTTGGATAAACATTTGGTCTTTCTAAATAATCCAAATTCATACTGAAATGTTGCTGTACGACTCTATTCACAGCCATTGCAGATTCCGCAAATTGTGATAATTCATATGCGGAATTATTTTTTTTAATAATATGAGGTGTTTGTAATGTTGCTGTATCACTAGCAAATTTTAACCATGGATGTTGTAAAACAGCTTTAGCACTAATACGTTCACTAGCATTCTTAACTAATAATGATGATATTAAATCTTTTGCTTCATCAGATATATTTGACCATTCTGTATCTGGGAAATCATATCTACCCTCTTGTATACTATGAAATAATAGATCTTGACATGCATTACAATTATCACCACGTTCCCAACCACAATCACGACCACATTTACCATAAAATGGTGGATAACCACATAATAATATATAGGTTATAACACCTAATGACCATAGATCGCAACGTTTATCATAGGCCACTGAATCTGATTCACCAATGAATGCTTCCACAACTTCCGGTGCCATAAACTCAGCACTACCAACCTATAATTTACATCATCCATATCAATATTTAAATTTATAAAAATAATTATCAAAACAATTATAGAAACATACCGGTGTTAATAGTTGTGGTGTAGCTAATGGGCTAGATACACTTGATTGAAATCTAATACCAGAACCTAAATCAAAATCGCATATCTTGATTGGACAAAGACTATCTCTATTCACACATAAAATATTTTCTGGTTTCAGATCACGATGTGCTATCCCTTTTGCATGCATAAATTGTAATGCTGAAGCTACTTCACGTACAATTTCAGCAGCTGCTGCCTCACTAAAATACCGATTCTCTTGTATACGTCTCAACAATTGACCACCATTTATCTGTTTTCAATTAATAGAAATTAAAAATAAATTTTTTTTATGTAAAGTAACAAATAACAACAAACCTTTTCAAAAACTAAATAAAATTTCTCTTCATCTTCGAAAAATTCTGTTAATTGTATAATATTTGGATGGCCCTGACAATGGTGGAAAGTTTCAACTTCACGGAAGACACGGGCTCTAGCATGGCCAGGAACTTTATCAATTATTTTAACAGCAAATTCTTGATCTGTATACATATTAACACATGTTTGGACACTGGCATAGGCACCCTCACCCAAAATTTCTCCTGATAATTTGTAAAGATCTGTAAACATAACAACAACAAAAAAAATGATTATTGGTGTTGGAAAAACTAATAAATCTAAAAATAATTGGAATTTAATTTTATATTGAAATCGTATAAAAACCACATTTATATACATATAAGTTCAATGTCAAGGTGATGTTTTGTTTTTCAATATAATTTCACCCTACATTTACAATTAAAATGGAAAGTTTATCAGCAATTGATTGATGTATTTCTAAATTATATTTACATTTATTTGACACGTTATTTTTGTGATAAAACATATTTATATAGAAAATTAATAGTTTTTCTACATCATCAGTTTATTTAAAAATTAATTAAATAATTACAAAGTAACAATTATGTAAATAAGAGAGATAGCGCGCAACAGATTTAAATGATAACTGGATAAATATGAAAAGTTGTTTTTCAGTAGTTGATAAAAATAGAAAAGCAGAAAAACAATAATTTTTTTTATAAATAATAATCTTATCATATAAATGTTTACAACGCAATTTTGTGCAAAAATGAAAATAAAATGCATAAACAACACATCACACCATATTATGTGACATTTAAACAAAAAAAATTCTTATATAACTTACGGTATTTTGTTGTTGTTTATTCATTATTAACATGATTTTCATTTTCAGAAATGTTAATTTTATTAAATAATTTGTTGATGTTTTTTTTTTAAAATCATCCATTTAATTTTGCCTATTGTCTATAAACAACAATAATAAAATGCGGAAATGACTCTTGAATGATTTAATAATTTTTCAATAAAAAAACAATAATTTAAATAAACAACAAGACACAAATTTATTACAATTTTTTCAATATTACAACAATGACCTTCTTTTTCTCTTTGAAATATCCATTATTAACATATATAAAGAATAGTGCAAAAAGAAACAATTCAAGGACTACCCCTATTCTAACAAATATTGTAGAATCTTTATTATGCAAAAGTAGGAAACGTATACATAATTCTTTGTTTTTTTTTTATATAAAAAATATTCATAAAAATAATAAAATATTGTTGTATTACGTCATTTATCAAATATATATGGAGATAAGACGATAATGTACGTCAATAATAAGAAAATAAAGGAACATAATAACTTTAAACAAACTATATCTATATGACAGCATACAGCAGTGGCGTATTATACTAATTCAGTGATAAGGGCGCCTTTTGCTTTTTTCGCCCCGCTAGGACGTCAATTAACGTCTTTGTACCTAGCATACCTTACACACCAAAATGTCTTCCAAATTGAAGCAAAGTATTTGTTAGTGTGTGAACACCTCCGTAAAGGTCAAATCTATCATCCGAATGTCGTCTTATCACATCTGATAGTGAAGCAAAATACCCCGGAAAGTGGTAAAACGACGTCATTGGCCCCCTTTTTTATTCTTTTTCGGTTTAATTAAGTACTATTACGTCTCAAATTAGACCAAATACTACACAAAAACGGAAAAGAAATATTTAGCACTTGACGTCAAGGCAATTCGTACGCCTAGGGTCTTAGCCCAAAATCATCACTTGTTGAGGGTGCTCAATTCTAATAATTCCATAATTATGAAAGCACTCCTATAATAATTTGAAGTACGGTTATAATTTAGTTTTTAATTATAAAAAAAAAACTGTTAAATTTAGTGGGTTCCGCGTTCAATACATTACTGACATCTTCTCGTGCTCAAATGGGTGTTTGATTTTTTGAATATAATTTA
>JAZBGY010001103.1:0-14278 GCA_037414755.1 Lydus trimaculatus | reverse complement strand
GTGTTAGAATTTCTAATCTTTGATACGAATTAAAAAACAAAATTTATTAAAAAAAAAAAAATGTAATGTCGAAGATGATTATATAGTGCAGGTTGTCCAATACCACAAGGATGTACATTGAATAAAATATTCTCATTAAAGCCATTATTGGCAAATAACAAGAATAAAAAAGGTTTAGCTTTAGATGGTCAATTAAAACATGAGGACACCAATTTAGCATCATCAACTATGTGAGTTAATCAGTCAGAGACCACCTTTCCACCCTTTAGATAAATCATCAAAAAAACAAAACAAATTATCATCATGATTATTATTATTATTATTGTGATTTAATTTGCATTTTAATTTTTAAATAGAAATTAAACCATAAAAGAAACAACAGTATATTATTTTTTATAGGTGTTGGTATTTTGTGCATGTTTAATTATTATTTTTTTATTATTATTGAAAAATCAATTGAAGGGCGATGGGATTTGCAGTGTTTTTCTCTTGTAGATATTTTTCATTTATTATTATTATTATTATTATTTTTGTATTATAGTTTATGCACTATGATTGTTGTTGTTTTTTTTTTTGTTTAAAAATTGTGTTTTTTTTGTGGTATTGTTTGGGTAGAGAAGGCTGTCCCATCGGCCCAGGCTTCACTTTGAGCAAAGTGTTCACATTAACACCACTTCTGGCCAATAATAAGGATAAGTGGGGCCTCGCCTTGGACGGACAATTAAAACATGAAGACACTAATTTAGCATCGAGTACTTTGTAAGTTTATTTATGACAAATTATTTTCGTTTTGTTCTAATAAATGCGTTAATGTTTCCTCAAAAAAAAAAAAAAACAATTATATGTATTTTTTTTTTTAAATTAAAATAAATATTTAAGCTTTGTGCTGCTTGATTGAGCTTAATTAAAATTAAATCAAAAAGACGATAAAAAATCATAGAATGTCCACTATAAGAACTATAATGAGTGGTCATTCTAGTTAGCAAAAAATTTTTTTGATGCATGATTTTAAAAGTTCAGCACAATTAACTGGAAATGGCAATTTTAGAGGCAAGTTTAACTAAAATCTTCATGTTTATTTAATAATTTCAATTAAATATATTCAATGACATGGAAATTGCAACACAAAAAGGGGTAGGAATTTTTTGATCAAAGTTGTCAGGAACATTTAACTATTAAAACGTAGCAATTGATTAAATTTAAAAAAAAAAGAACAAACTAGAACCATAATTTTTATTAATATTGGGTTTATCTCCTGTATTGGTTACACACTCCTACCCTTCGTGACATCGTTTCTATCAGATGGTCGATTTTTTCTTGAGCTATTACGTCCCAAGCAACCTGTGATTGTCTTCAGGCTGCAGCAAGTTTCTCAGTCGTCTCCCCATAATGTCACAAATATGTTTGATGGGCGAAAGATCGGAAGATCGGTGTGGCCATGGTGAGAGATTGGCATTTCCCTCTGCAAATCGGTCCATAGAACGTCTTGCAATATGAGGAAGAGTAGTTCTTCCAACTGCCCAATAAATGGGAGAATATAGGGCTCTACCCATGGACTTATAATACATGGACTCCGTATAGCGGTAGGGGAGAGTGAAGCCTACCACTTTTAGAGACAGAAGCTTGTGCCGGGGCAGTCTTATTCTTTCTAACTGATTGTGAGTTACGTGTTGCCATAGACAACCAATCGGTAAAATTCGGTAGAATTCGGTAGATTGTACTACTATATAATATGTGTTAGAAAGAGACAACTTCTCCCGGGTATTCTGTCCTTAAAACTTGGTGTGTACGAAATTTCACCGTTGTTTAGTATAGGGATTCGGAGTCCATGTATTATAAGTCCATGGTTCTACCACTTCATCCACATATTGCCTCGGAAGAATACCAAACAAGACCTACTTCCATAAGTTATATCATCCCATATCGTAATCCCCACAGTTTTTTGCAGAGGCCTCGTAACAGAAAATCCAACATTACGACGTTCCGCACGTTTTCGTCTTACCCTCATACGTCCATCATTCATCCCCAAACAGGACCCTCCCTAGTCCATACCTGATAGCAACACAGGATGGTGGATTGGTTTCGGTTAAGCCGATTTGCAATTTCTCTGAATGAAATTAACAAATACGATCTTTGTGGCGGTAATTTCCTCGTTGATGCACTTTAGTTTTGATAATATAATAAAACAAACGATCGAAAGCGAAAACATTAAAGAAAAGAACAAAATTTTGCAAAACATACATCTGGTATAATTGTTAAAAGAAACTGGAAGAACTGTCAGATAGTAGTTTTAGTAGTTGAACGTTTTTGTCAAATTTAGTCAAGAAATTCCCATCCCCGTCTCGATGTTGCAATTTTCATGTCATTTATTGTATTTATTTTGTTATAAATTTCCATTTTTCATTTTTAATTTAGCCATAAAATTTGGCTTGTCTTATCCTTATTTTATCGCCAGAATTATGTAAAATTATCTTTATTTATAATTATTATTATTATTGCACGCATGAATAATAGTTAGTTCTAAATAATGCATGACTATCAGCAAATATTAGAGCACAGTGGTATCCAAATTTATTTTTCGTCGGAACCCATATTGCAATATTTCACATATCACGGAACACTTGCACATACCTACAAACATATGGAAGAATTTTTCATAAAATTATGTTTCATGAAATTATTGCAAATTATTTTGCTAATATTGTGGTACCGGTCCCACGGAAGCCTAAGGTTCCACGAAACACACTTTGGGAACCACTGTATTAGAGTAATTTATTAAAAAATATATATATATATTAAATAAAATAATTTACAGAGTAGTTGATCCATCACAACGTGAAAATTTGGGAATTATCGTTCAATATAAAGTGAAAGTCAAATTATGTTTAGGCGCTCTAGGAGGGTAGGTTGTTTTTTTTGTTTTGTTTGGTTTAATTAAAAAATAAATAAATTAATAATGTTTTGTAAATTTATGTTTAATTAGCGATTTGGTAGCTGAATTACCATTTATTTTAATGCATCCAAAACCAGAAGAAGAACCATCACCACCAACAAATTGGTCATCTGGATCACGACGTTCTAGTAAAGATACAGGTGCTGATGTACCTGTTGATGCTAATTTAATTCAATTAGATGCGTAAGTTTATATTTATAATGTTTTTTTTTTGGTTTATTATTATTATTATTTAAATAAAATGATAATTTTAGTGATGAAAATAATATACAAGATCATGATGATGATATAATATTTGAAGATTTTGCTAGATTACGATTAAAAGGTGGTGAAACAGATGCATGAAATATGGTAAAATTTATATATAATTATAATAATAATAATAATAATAATAATAATAATAAAAATAATAATAATTTAATACAACGTCCAAATTTACCCATACGTACTGATGTGTATATCAGCTGCGATTAGGTGTAAACCCATGATCCAAAATGTGTGCCCTAGTCAACGGCTGTGCCGCCAGTCATAACCTGAATTTACCCAAAATTTTTGTAATTCTAAACCAGTAGTTCTTGAATATATTATATATTAAAAACAAAATATTTAATTATTAATAATAAATCAATAATAATACAAATTCATAAAACTTAGATATAAACAATTAGATAGATTATGTAAAATATGTTTAAATACATAGATAAATGAGAATATCAAGTAAATTATGTTGTAGAACTCTGGTTTAGATTTTGTATATTCCTTTACTTTATTTACAACATATCTCAACTAACTGGGGAATAATGTTTTTTTGTTTTTGTTGTTTTTTTTTTGTAATAAAAACTATTGAAATAAATAAACGAAATTGTTTTCGAAACGATTACTTATAATTAAAAAACGAAGTCAATTAATGAACAAGGAATGAAAGAAAATACGTCCTTGAATTTTTGTAATTTTCCAGTTAATTGAGATACGTTCTAAGTATGATTTCCACAATTTGTCTCTGAAAAATTTACTTATTTAAAACTGTTTATTGTCAAAAAAATCGTAGTATTTTAAAATTATATGTTATTCAATTAATTTAATCTAGTTGACTTTTGTTTTAACAATTTTCGTGTATTTATACCTGTTATCATTAAGTTCAGAGTATTATCGCATATCATATTAATAATTTAACTATGTTGATAATTCATTGAAATCAATCATCATAGTAAATTTTGCATCATATCATCTGGATCTGTTTGAATGTAAAAATAATAATTGATTATCAACAATTTATTTCTGTAATAAATGCATAGATTTTTAGTAATATATTTCGACTCTGGCTTCAGTAATGGGTATAAAACTTCTTTGCAAATCGTATCTTTACAAAAATAATGAAAAAGAACATTGAAATGAAATAAAATAAAATGTAATAATTTAAATAAATTTTAATAATAACTTTGTACTGAATTTTATTAATATGTATTTTGTATTACTTTTTTAAAAGAGCACTTTTATACTCAACTAAAAGTATATATAAATATATATATATATATATATTTGATTGTTGGTTGTATTCATAGAAATTCTATAATTTATCTAAAAAAAATTTGTTTTCCATCAACTTTTTTTTAAAAAAAAAAATATATATACTATTTATGATTACAACCATAAGTGTTTTTGGGTTAGTAGTTATGTGCTACTGTTACCTAAATCCAGTCCACACAAGAAAATATTTTTAGATTTAATGTTCGTAAATTTGTATATGTATGTTCCTCTAATTCTGTATACACAATGCTTTTTTCTTAAAAAAAAAAACAAATTATTTATGGGCGTTATTATTAATAATGTGTTTTTTGTATGTTTGTTGTCTTTTAAATATAAGAAAATTTCTACTTTTAATCTATAATTATTAAAAACAACTTATTTCTGTAATGTTTTTTTTTTCTTTTATTGTTCATTTAATTTAAAACACGATTAGGAGAAAATATTTATCACTAAGCAGAAATTATAATATATTTAAATATTTTTGTAAAACAGTATTGTAAATTTAAATATAAGTCATATTGTGATATATAACTATACATATATATACTTCGTTTGTTTTTGTTTGTTTTTTTAACATATTAGCTCAATTTAAATCAATACAAATTTCGTTTTTATTAATTTCTAATATTGGGACATACTTTTCTAATAAACAATAAAAACAGTAATTTTCATACACGGTGTGCCTTGTGATAAATGTATTTTCTTCAAACATATTTCTTAAATTACGTTCCACGTTTTCATATTTTATTATATTTTGTTCAATTTCATTATTATACCTAGTTTTTAATCTGTCGTGATTATTCTACATAAACGCTAGTCTATATATATGTTCTATTAAGGCGTAATTTAATAGGATATCCTAACTAAAAAACAATATGAATCGTTTCGTGGCAAGTAGCCTATTATTTTTACAGTGGAAAAACATGAATTTTATTATAGAAAAATATATATATTGGATGTTTATTGCATTTTAATTTTACTTCCGATTTTATGTAATATTCTGTAAGATAATTGTGTATACTAAATAATATATAAATAGTTTTAGATTCAGTTTTTGTGTTTGATTATTTGTTTGAGTATAATCACAAATTTGTTTTATTATAAAACGTTTAAATTTGCCGCTTAAATCGATTTAACGCCATCTATCCATAATCTGCCCAACAAATATATAATCCTACCATATTCAGTATCGTATATGGTAGCTAATGTTTCGCAGTTCTATCAGTAGAGATCAAAACTGATAAGTGCGCAGTCTCAAATGTCTGTCTCACCATTGCTATTGGATAGAATCACAATGGACAAGCGTGTTAGAACTAGTAGAGATAGACATATATAAAATTACATTGGTGGACGATGTAGATGTCTAGCTTTAATGACAATTTGTGAACAACAACCTTGAATATAGAATTATGGCCGTAAACTGTGATTTTTATGTTGGCTACACTGTACGTCACAGCAACTGTCATCTGTCATTTTTTGCGAATTGTGTCAAGCTTGTTGTGTTGTGAATAATTTATTTAATTGAAAGTAAAATTAAATAAACAAATATAGAAACAATTTAATTTAAAACTGAAATAAAAGAAAGGATTGTTTAAAAATAATACGTGAACAATAAACGATCATTGTTTATTGCTGATAGAACAATCACAAATTGTGAAAGGTCTAGTAGTGTAAATCTTCATTTGTAACCTAGTTACTGATTTTTTTTTATAGAAAAATAATAAATTATCCACAGAAAAATCAAGGTAAATCACGTTAATTTTTGTAGATTTTTCACAAATTTTATTGTATCTCAATTTAGTTTATCTGACTGGTGTTATTCTCTACAACATACAACATGTTATTGTTGTTAAAATAGTACAAATGTTAATAACAACTGTGACTATATTTCGTTATTTTAATAACAAATAAAGGTTTTTCAACGTTTTAAATACAGCAATACTGATAAGTTATACGATAAATTTTTGTTTATTTATAAATAAATCAAAATTGTTGATAATACCAAATGATTCAACAAATATTCGTTTAAAAATAAATAAAAAACAACAATAAACAAGTGTAATTGTTCATATTTGAAATGATTATTCTATAAAATAAAAGGGCATGCGCTTTATCAGTTGATTATGGATGATGCAGACGGTTTTTCCGCAACATATTTTTATCATTTCCGTTTCCTTAAGAATTTTTTGAATTAATAAACTTTATTTATTACGAAAACAACAATAACACTAACAACATACATAATGACAACATCAAATAGGTATGAAATTAATTATTGTTGTTTTAATTTATTGTTTTATTATAAATTGTTGTTGTTTACAAATATTTGTGCATTAATCATCAACAATCCAAATTGGTTCAATTATTTAATATTGTTTTTTAAATTGCGTCCTATTTTTCTCTTTTATTCCATACAAATATTTGTTTAATTTAAACAAAATAAATTCGTAAACTTAGAATTGATTGATTCTGAGAAAATTGTGCGATTTTCTTTTCTATTTTGTTTCGTTATAATAAATCGAATACAAAACGAATTTGCGGTAATGTCGATAAAATCCTTTGGGGGAAATAGGAAATAGCATTTTAAGGTATAAGAGGGATAATGTAAGTTTAACGAACCGGATATCCTATATTTTATGATTTTTTCTTTTTTTTTTTTGTTCTATAAAAATCTCTCTTTTTTAGGAAATTACATTTATTATCAACAATGGAATTATCGCATAGTTTAACATTAAATGAAGAAGCTTTAGCACAAATACCATTAGCTAAACGACCTGTATTTATATTTGAATGGTTACGTTTTTTAGATAAAGTTTTAGTTGCTGCTCAAAAGGTATTATTATTATTATTATTTTTGTAATTTTATTAATAAATTTATTATAATTTTAGAATGATATAAAAGGTTGTCAAAAGAAATTAGTTGAACAATTAATGAATCATATACAAGAATCACCAGGACCACCAACACGTAAATTAATAGCTAGATGTTTAGCAACATTATTCTCTGTTGGTGATACATTTTTATTATTTGATACTGTGAATAAATGCAATGATATACTTAAAAATAAAGATGATTCACCTAGTTTTCTACCGACGAAATTGTAATTTTCTTAGATTTATATTATTATTATTATTGACAAATTATAATTTTAGAGCTGCTATATGTTGTGTAGGAACAATGTATGAGAAATTAGGTAGAATGATGGGACGTTCTTATGAAGAAACTGTACAAATATTGACACGTTCTTTACGAAATGCTGAATCACAAACTCGAATTGAAATTATGTTAACTTTAGAAAAAGTATTATTATTATTATTGTAGTTGTTCGATATTTTTATTTTTATTATTTTTTTGTTAAGGTATGCGCTGGAATGGGTAATGCTATATCAAATGTACATAAAGATATATATAAAGTAGCAAGACATTGTTTAATTGATCGTGCAATGGCTGTACGTTGTGCAGCAACACGTTGTTTATTAGAAATGTTAAATCATGCACCATTTTTATATACAACAGAATTAGAAAGTTTAGCAACATTATGTATTCGTGCATTTGATGGTTCTAATTATGAAGTACGTTGTGCTGTTGCTAAATTATTAGGTGCATTAATAGCAATGACACAAAATCAAAAAAATGATAAAATATGTATGATTTCTTAATTTTTATTTATTAAAATATACTAAATGACATTGAAATTGTAACAACATCAAGAAAGGGTAGGGATTTCTTGATCAAACTTGGTAGTAACGTTTAACTACTAAAACTACTATTTGACAGTTTTTTTAGTTTCTTTTAAAAATTTTACCAGGTGTATGTTTTGTGAGATTTTGTTCTTTTCTTTATTGTTTTGGCGTTTGATCGTTTGTTTTATTGTGTCTAGATAGAGTGCGTCAACGTGGAAATTATCGCCAATTAATCAAATTCGACAAAGGTCGTATTGTTAGTTTGCGAGAAGGTGGTTTTTCTTTTAGAAAAATTGCAAATCGCTGGAACCGGAACCAATCCACCATCAGGCATAGACTAAGGGTACGTGCAGTACGGAGCTGTGATACTAGATCATAGCTGTATCACAACAGCGCTGATAGAAATGTAACGTACTTTTAAATGCAAGCGTGCATATCCAAGCAGCGAATGAAAAGAGGTATGAAGCTTGGTATACTCGCTTATAGCTTGGAGAATAAAGTTCACCATTCTTCTACGAGCTGCATTATAGGTGCATGCATAAATTTAACATAAAATATACAAAATATGAATGTAGAGGAATTAATCTCGGAAATTCTCGTACGCGAATGTTTGTGGAATCAGGCACATCCTGAACACCACAATAGATTTGTATTAAAGAAGTGGGAAGAAGTGTCTTCTATTTTAGGTATTGCAATGTCTTGACTCTTTATAGAGGTAAAGAAATTCTCCCAGTTTGGATCGTTTTCTATTTGTTGGATCCACTTTATCTTTATATTTTATAACCAAAAAGTTGCGGTTTCTGTTTAAAATAAACTTTCACTGCTATGATGTAAAGCTCCGTTGTGGACACCCACCATCGCTTATACTCTACTCTTTGATCTATCATCTAGTATCACAACTCCGTAGTGCACGTACGCTAAGGAGGTTCAAGAACGTCGCAGAAGAAGAACAAATGAGCTGCAGGACCGTTATTTTTGTCTTATGACAACAAGAGACTGATTTTCCAGTGCCAGATCAATTACCGATCAATGGTTAGCTAACGAAAGTCGTTCTGTAATCCTTCGAACCGTTTACCGCAGAATCAGAGCTTTCGTAGGTTACGACCGCACTGTAATCTAGAGTGATAGGGTGGTGTTCAGTAATGAATCCAGGTTCTGTTTGGGGATGCACGATGGACGTATGAAGGTCAGGCGAAGACTGAATATTATTATTTAATAATATTTGATTATGGTATGGTAGTAGGTCTTGTTTGGTATTCCTCTGAGGCAATATGACCGCCCAGCGATATGTGGATGAGGTGGTAGGAACCCCATATTCTTTCATTTCTTGGGCAGTTGGAAGACCCACTTTTTAACTCTCCCATCCTCATATTGCAAAACCTTCTATGGACCGATTTGTAGAAGGTAATATCAATCTCTTGCCATGGCTACCCTGATCTCCCGATCTTTCGCCCATGGAGCATGTTTAGGATATTATGGAACTGCAACCTCCGCAGACACTGCAAGCTCTACAGCGCGAATTACAGGTTACTTGGGACACAATAACTGAAGAGGAAATCGACCATCTTATAGAAACGAGACCACGAAGGGTAGGAAAGTGTGTAACCGATGGGGGGACCAACCCATTATTAATAAAAATTTTAATCAATTGCCCACCTTAAATGTTCCTGATAACTTTGGTCAAAAAATTCCTATGTCTTTTTGGTGTTGCAATTTCTATGTCATTGAGTATAATAATAATAATATAATTTTAGCTCAATTAAAAGGTGTTAAATTAGTATCGTTAGATGAAGCTTTAGGTATATTGATGGCAGGTTTTCTAAGAGGTGGTGTTGGATTTTTAAAAGGTACAGGTGAAATAATCAAAGGTAGCAGTAATGTTAATCGTGAAGTTCGTGTTGGTGTTACACATGTAAATATTAATTTATTACAATTTAATTAGATTGAATAAAAAAAAAATGTAATATTTACAGGCATACGTAATATTCGTACAAATATTAGGAAGTGTATGGCTTGAAAGGAATATGAAATCATTTTTAAATCATATTTTATATTTAGTTGCAAATCCAAAAGCTGCATCATCACATGTTGATGCTGTATATTCACGTAAATGTATTAATTTTGTATTAAGAAGTGTACTTGGTAAAATGTTAAGTGAAAAAGCACAAACATTAGCTTGTAATGAGATAGCACAAATTGTTGTTAAAGAAATGAATTCAATTGATTTTAATCCAGAAAATGCAAAAGATTATAATCAAGAAACATTATTTAGTCAACATCTACTTGTGTGTGCATTACAAGAAATTGGTTGTTTAGTATTAAGTTTAGGGACCACTGCACATGATCTTATTACAGATCAAAGTTTAAGTATGATTTATTATTAGGGGTCGTCCAGAAACCGTGTAACCTTCCATTACCCTTCCCCACCCCATGTAGACATTTGGTTTGACAGGCCCCTGAAAGGCTAGGCTACGTAAGAAAAGCGACATTCTCTCCCTTGTCACGCCATGTAGACCTTGATGATCACCCTCCCTCACCCTCGACAGTGTTACGTGGTTAATGGACGTCCTCTTAGATTAATGTACGATTTTATAAAAATAATTACAATAATTTTAGATTTAATTGATGCAACTGTTAGTGTACTAATTCATCCATGTCAGGCTGCACGTTTAGCAGCAGCATGGTGTTTACGTTGTATATGTGTTGCTGTACCAAGTCAAATAACACCATTAATTGATCGTTGTGTAAATAGTATTGAAGAATATCGTACATCACCAGAAGCAATATCTGGTTATAGTGGTGCATTAGCTGCTGTATTAGGTGGTATATATTTATCACCATTAGGTGTACCACATACAAAAGGAAAAATAATATTTAATACAGCTGAAGAATTATTAAGAAGTGCTAGTCAAAATAGTCGTTTATCATTAAATCGTACACAAGCTGGTTGGTTATTGATTGGTGCTATTATGACATTAGGTGTACCAGTTGTACGTGGTTTATTACCAAGAATGTTATTATTATGGCGTAATTCATTTCCACGTTCAACAAAAGAATTAGATTCAGAAAAAGCACGTGGTGATGCATTTACATGGCAAGTTACATTAGAAGGACGTGCTGGTGCATTATCAGCAATGCATAGTTTTTTACAAAATTGTCAAGAATTAGTTACTGATGATATAATACGACGATTATTAACACCAATTGAATCAGCACTTGCTATGCTTACAAAGTAATCGAAAACATAAAAAATATTTAAATAAAATTAACAATTTTGATACAATTTTTTAGCATTTCCAATATTCTTAAAATTTATGGACAACAATTAAAAGCACCTTCTGCTATGGTTCGTTTGAGACTTTATGAAACATTACTTCTTTTACCTCCACAATCATTCGAAAGTATATTTATAAAAAATAATAATAATAATCAAAAATTTTAATTTTATTATACTTTAGGTTCCTATACGCATTTATTAAGAATGTTAGTAGCCGAATTTACATTAACTGAAAATCCAGCAAATACAACAACATCACAAATGCGAACTGTATGTCATGCTGATGATTCTGTAATATTAGGAACATGGTTACAAGAAACCGATCATAGAACAATTGAAGATCAAGTAAGTTATATATTTTTTTTTAATAAAATAAATAAATTAATTAACTTAAATTTAATGATTTTAATTAATTAATAATAAAATTAACTGTATGTATTTGTATTGATGTCTGTAAATTCGTTTTCAAATTTTTCATTTAGATGGAACCAAATCGAAGGGCAGATGGTGAACATGTGAGTAACTACAAATATTGAATTGTAGTTATGATTTTGATTGAGATTTTGTTATTTTTTCAATTCTGTGTTTGAATAATTATTAAATCTATTTAAAATAATAATAATAATAATATTTTATTTATATTTTTTTAGTTACAGCCGAATAGTGCCGCTGGTTCAGGTGCTCTTGAACATGATTCCTGTTGTTTATATCGTCAAATTTCAAAGGTAATTCAATTAAAATTACCCAAAAAATTATTGTTTAATAATAATAATTTTTTAAAGGGTGAAATAATTCCTGGTCCATTACCATTAGGTGTAGCAGTAATAGATATGTCTGTATTATTATTTGGTCAAATATTTCCAAGAGTTGCAAATAAACATCGTTTACAAATGATTGATCATTTTACTGAATGTATAAAACATGCAAAAAGTTCACGTCAAGAAGCTGTTCAAATGAATGTATTTACATCATTATTAAGTGGTTTAAAAGGTTTAACAGAAACAAAAATTTGTATTGGACAAGATGATGTTAAAAAATCAATAACAAATTTAATTATAAATACATTAACATCATCAAATCCAATATTACGTTGTGCTGCTGGTGAATCTGTTGGACGTATTGCACAAGTTATATCTGATCCAAAATTTACAGCTGAATTAGCACAAACTAGTTTTGATCGTTTAAAATCAGCTAGAGATGTTGTTAGTCGTACTGGACATTCATTAGCATTAGGTTGTTTACATCGTTATGTTGGTGGTATGGGTTCTAGTCAACATTTAAATACAAGTGTATCAATATTATTAGCATTAGCACAAGATCAAACATCACCTGTTGTACAAGTATGGTCATTACATGCATTAGCATTAATTGCTGATTCTGGTGGTCCAATGTTTAGAGGATATGTTGAACCTAGTTTATCATTAGCATTAAAATTATTATTAAATGTACCACAATCATATATTGATGTACATCAATGTATTGGTAAAGTATTATCAGCATTAATAACAACAATTGGACCAGAATTACAAGGTAATACATCTAGTATTTGTATGGCTAGATCATCATTTCTATGTGCTTGTGCTATAATGCAAGATCATCAAGATCCATTAGTTCAAGCTGAAGCAACTGGTTGTTTACAACAATTACATTTATTTGCACCAAGACATGTTAATTTATCATCTTTAGTTCCAACACTTTGTGTAAGTTTTTTGATTTATTATTTTGTTTAATTTTAATAGAAATTTTTGTAAATTTATACAGCGAACTTTATCAAGTAATCATTTATTATTAAGAAAAGCCGCAATATCATGTTTAAGACAATTAGCACAACGTGAAGCTAAAGAAGTATGTGAACATGCAATGACATTAGCTAGTGAAAGTCGTGATACAAATACAGTTGAAGGTTTATTAATAACCGAAACCGGTTTACCAGGTGTATTATTTAGTATGTTAGATACAGAAACTGATACTAGTTTAATAAATGATATACATGATACATTAATTAGTATGTTACAAATGTTAGCTGCTGATAATTTATCACAATGGTTAGGTTTATGTAAAGATGTATTAACAATTGCAACAGATACAACAAATAATGATGAACAACAAATAATAACAAATGATAATGATGATAATGATATTGAAACTGATGATGATCAAATTGAATTTCATGCTGAAAAAGATACATTAACACATCCAGCTATACAACCACGTTGGCCAACAAGAGTATTTGCAGCTGAATGTGTTAGAAAAATAATAAATTCATGTGAATTAAATAATAAATTAATACATTTCGATTTAATACAAGCTAAAGAAATGCAATTAAATAATAAAGGAAAAACTGATTATCTTGTATTACATTTATCTGAATTAATACGTATGTCATTTATAGCAGCAACAAGTGATTCAGATCAATTACGTTTAGAAGGTTTAAAAACATTAAAAGATATTATTGAAAAATTTTCTAATATACCAGAACCAGAATTTCCTGGTCATTTATTACTTGAACAATATCAAGCACAAGTTGGTGCTGCATTACGACCAGCATTTTCACCAAATACATCATCACATGTAACAGCAGCTGCATGTAATGTATGTTCAACATGGATTGGTTCAAATGTTGCTAGAGATTTAAATGATTTAAGACGTGTACATCAATTATTAGTATCATCATTAACAAAATTACAAAATAAAACAAATACAACACAATTATATAATGAAAGTTTAGCAACATTAGAAAAATTAGCAATATTAAAAGCATGGGCTGAAGTCTATATTGTTGCTATGAATGGTAATGATAACAATAATTCATTAGAATTAACAACAACAACAACA
Source organism: Lydus trimaculatus (assembly GCA_037414755.1). Lineage (NCBI taxonomy): Eukaryota > Metazoa > Arthropoda > Insecta > Coleoptera > Meloidae > Lydus > Lydus trimaculatus. Next base: position 2 of record JAZBGY010001103.1, on the reverse strand, counting down.
AC
>JAZBGY010001102.1:0-29423 GCA_037414755.1 Lydus trimaculatus | reverse complement strand
GCATGGCAAGTATACGCCAGTGGCAAATATTGGCCAAGTACACCAGTCGTCTGATCCCGGCTTAATGAAATAAGTCGCTACGAGTTTATAAAATGTGTGTCATTTAAACTTAACTTTCAAATTTAAGTAAAATCTGTTTCAAGTCCTGTATTTTTAATCTTGACCGGAATTCGAGTGCCCAACTAGGGGCCAATTTTTCACCTTGACGGGAATTCGAGTCTAGGATTAAAGGACCCAACTTCTCGCACAGGTAAAAGAGATTATGCTGACGGGAATTCGTGTGCGCCGTTCCGCAATATGTGACATATTGCATATAAGGGTTCCACCGAAAAATAAGTATGGTAATCGCTAGATCGGAAAAGTGTTGAAAACAAAATTGAAATTACGACGATATTTTGTCTGCTTACAATTAGTGGAAATAGGGTTTCGATTTTTGTTTTCTGTTTTTAGTGTGTCAAAAAACACGTATACAAAACAGAAAAACTCGACTAGTCTGTTTGGTGGAAAACCGCTATTATACAACCTTGGGATTAGTTGAAACAATAGGACTCCACTGTTTTATGATATAGAGATTTACCATCTTACTGAATACCTTAGAAAATTGGCAAGGCTATACTTACAATTATTTAGTTAGACTTTTGATATCAATATAGGGAAGGCTCGGCTAATTTTGTGATACGGGTATTACCGTTATAACATGAAAAAAAAGAGGTTTATAGGCAGTGCTCGAAATGGAAAATTTCACGAAACGGAACGTTATTTTACAAATAATTTGAAAAAAAAACGAAGAAAATAGATTTTGCTTATTATTTTATCGATATATGATCTAAATTACAGTAATTTCCATAAAAATTTATAAGTACGGCCTTTTTTTCATTCTTTTGCGACTTACTGTATCACCTGGAGAATAATGACCTTTTGCTAGCCATGTATAAACGTAATTTTGCGGGTTAAATTTTGATAAAGAAGGTCCGACACAGTTAATAAAGAGAACTCTTGCCGCAGTGTTTACGTTTAAAGACGTTCTCATTGATGTTCTTGCACATTCACTAGCTGATTGTTGCCACTGTTTCCAGAAGGGGTTTGATATCTTCTGAAACATCTGCTTTTCCTTCATTCATTTGAAAAAAATCAAAAAATATCAACTCATTTCAAGAAATCGTTTAATTCACACACTTAAGATAAAAAGAATGAAGGATAGGCCTAGATGTCTTATTGAAACGAAGGATCAAAATTTAAATTATATCAACTGAGAAGCACGCATGGAAGAGGACATATAATTGCGAAAAAATCCACGTATTGAGGGTTGCAATTTATCAAAATTTCATTATGTTCCAACTAATCATATTTTATGTTATGTCCCGTCCACTACAGTGCTAGTAGTATTCTTACATATAGACTGCCACCACAAATACAAGATTGTACCCCTAACATTTAGAATTACGAACCGGAAGTATAGTTTTGAAAATTTTCCGAAACGGAACATGAAGTACAACTTCAATGACGAAACAAAACAGCGTTCCGTTGCGTTCCGGTACATTTCGAGCACTGTTTATAGGTTTATTTAAGACAGTTTTTGAACATTTTGTGTTGTAACAGGTTCTCAAAGTTACACTGATTTAAGTTTGTAATAGTTTCCATGATTTATGTGCGTTTTGCAAAGGAAATCGTTAAACGGCATAAGCTGCCAGAAACCGCTCCACTTTCAATGCGTAAATTTACATCACAATAATTTATATTTAACTTGTTTTAATTGTACAGATAAAGATGGATGATTAATTAAACTTCAATAAAACCATTAAAAAAATTATTATTTTATAGGAGTAATAATATTTAATATTCTATCACTTTTATGTTAGCATTAAAGTCGATTTGGCACTACAATTGAATTAAAAATTTCGCACTTTTCGTGCATAGCTTGTTAGATGAAGGCTGTGGCTTTTTCAGCACACAAACCCCACTTTTATTCCTTTTAATTTGGGGATGTTATCATGAAAATAGTGCTTAATATTACGAATTTAGCCGAGCTTCCCCTATCATTCAGCACTTGTTATTTAGTTGTTGTTTTTAATAGAATTGTTGAAACTTTTAAAAATTCAGTATAGCAAAAATATAAGGAAAAATAGAATTTAGCCTCATTTTTTTAACGTAATAAATAAGGGATGTTTAAACCACCACAAATGGTCAATATAGACAATCGACTACTTATGTATTATCTATTCAAATGTGTATAATCTATGGAAAAACCGTAACAAAGAAAAACTAATAAATAAGGAAGTAGATTTATGATTTTTGTGCCAATTCTGTTATCAACTAATTGAGAATTTTCTTTGTTTAAATAATGTTTGTTTAACAACTATTTTTTTTTAAATAAAAAAAAAGACAATAGTTGTTGATAAATATATTGAATTCATTAAAATAATAAAAAAGAGAAAAGTATAAACAATTAAATAAAACAACAAAAACCATATCAGACATCATGAAATAGAAAGAAAAATCGAAGATTTGTATGGAAATGGGGTCATTAACACACACAACACACACACACACACCACCACACATTGATTTATTAAAACGAGTGTATGTAACAAATGATTGATTTCTGAATTATAAATACCAACAATTTTTTATATAATTTATAGGTGTACCAGTATTCAATTAATAATTTGATATAATTGATAATAAATTAAACAAATCCTTGTTGAGAATAAACTATAAACATTAATATTACCGTATATGTATACGAAAATGGTAATATTCAACAATGCAATTATGCAATGCCATGCCTGTTTTCGTTGGCGAGTACTACATACTTTACCATAATTTGTTTAACAAATACCATAACCAAAAAAAACATAAATGTGTTAAACGGTTTTTTATTATTTTTGTACAGAAAAAAAAACAAAAGTACTATAATTGTGTGTGTTCTAAATTCACTATACACAATTATTATCAGCAGAAGAAACAGTGAAGAAGAAAAGGGTTATGTATTAGTGCTGAAATTTTCAAAAAAAAATAACCAACAAAGCCAACTCACCAATCCAATCTAATTATCCTTTGATTAATTACAATTGAATAAACAATTCCCATTATTATTAAATAAAGATATGGCTTTACAGCCACCAGGTGGTCATCGATGTTGTTGATGGTATAACACCACAGATTAACACACGACAACCGTTGTTGTTGATGTTGTTTGTCTTCAAAATTGATCAATGTTTGAAAACACGTCCCCATTGATTTTAAACGTAAAATTCACGTTTACAATCCAACAAATATTAATTATTAACACTAATATAATCCACTTTAACCACAATTCTATTTTAATTTCATTTTATGTGAATTTTTGTTGTTTGTTTTTTTTTTAAAAATCAAAATCAACCCCGTTTTATTTTTGTTTTACAACACGATCATAACGCACATATCAACCATGTTGCAGCCATGTTTTTCAACTTTAACCACCTCCTAACTGCTGATCAGCGATACTACCGCCATCATACGATTATTTACATCAACTAATTACCGATTGAGTCGGAAACGTCAAATTATTCTAAATTTTCAAACAATCGAACTCTATACGTATACTTTGAAGGGTGGAATAATGATTTAAATGGAGAAGAGGCGAAATGGGACTATCTTCATCTCTTTTTAGTTCAATATCAAAATTGGCGTCACCATTTGTTTAATACAAAGAAAACAATAAATGTTACAAAAATATTTTATTTAAATTTAAATCGAACTACTTTCACTGCTATTATCAACAATTTGTTTTGTTTTTTTATTTATATAATAAGACACTCGATTTCTATAAATCGTTTTCTGTTTTGCTATATCTAATGAATTTTCATCAATTATTTTATATTTATTCTTATATTTACAATTATGTATTTCACCAATACTAATATTACTACACTTACACTGTATATCATTATTTGAATAACAAATTTCACCAATTTCTATTGGTGGATTATTATTATAAATCGATAAATCTAATAATTTAGATTTATTGAATGATGTAACAGGACGATCAATCCGAGATAATGTACAAGAATCAAATAATTCCGTCCTTAATCTTATCCCAATACTATCATCATCATTAGTATTGATTTTATTGTCTAACCCATATCTAGAATCATATTTACGTTGATGAGGATCATTTGAAAGTGTTACACCAATTCGATCATCAATAGAGATATCAACAGTTGAATTGATCAGTGATTTTCTATCGGCAATAGAAATATCTTTTTCAGGAATTCGTTGATTGTCTGTATCATTTTGTAGTTTATTCGGTGAGAGATTACATTGTACTGCTTGTGATGAATAAAAACCGATATCCCCAACATTTTTAGTTGTTTCAGTGTTTCGTGATGTTTCTTCGGATGGTTGATTACCAATTACTTTATTATTAAATGCTGTATTTCTAGAATTTTCTTGTTGTTGTTGTTCCCAACCATTTTTACTTGTTTCAGTGCTTCGTGATGTTTCTCCTGATGTTTTAGTAGCAATTATTGCATTGCCAAATGCTGTATTTCTTGAAGTATCACTTGAATGTTGCTGTTGTTGCGATAAAGAATCTTGGTTTATTAAAATTTTGTTAATGCTAGAACTAACTGACGATTCTTTTCCACTACTACTCAAATCAGAAATATGATAAGATTTTAAAATCATAGCAATATCATCTGATAAATCATCCACATCTTTGGTTGTTTCATATTTATTCTTAACATATTCAAGTAAATCTTCTGCAATTTTAGCATCACTAACTAACAGTGGGTCATGATCATTTTCAACATTTGAAACTTGTACATTTTTATCATCATAAAATCGAAGAAATGGACTAGTTGCTTTATCAATTTTCTCGGTTTCAAATAATTGTGTACAACAATCAATTTTTTCAGGTTTTTTAATCATTTTTATCTCTCTATAACCGATATTTGTTACTCGATCACTATTTGTATTCATCGATTCTGTAGGTTTAATATTTAATTGTGGAGCATTTTGTATTACTAAACCTCTACCAATATTAATTGATGGTAAATGCTGTACTGATAATCTACGAGGCTTATCAGTTATTTCGTGATTTTGATCTACAACAACGTCATCGGTTTCTAGTGATTTCATTTGATCACTTTTGGTTTCTTCAACCACTTCAAATTCTGTTTCTACACATTTATCTTCTGTTGTTAACTTAGTAGGTATCACAATTTGATCGTAATCACTTTGACTGTATTGATCTTTAAATGATTTGGTTTTATATTTTTGGATTAAATTTTTAATGGGACTGGAAGCTCGATCTATGACGACAGTTTCATTTTTAGTTTTGTCAAAGCTACCTGATATGGGCGAATTTCTTAATTTCTCTTCTAAAGGTTGTTCTTTAATGTTTTTATCATTTTGTCTCCTATTACTTTTCAAATTAGTTGGAGTTTCTGGTGAGTTTATTTCAGGAGAAGGTCGTGGTATAGTTCCACACGTTTTCCTATTATTTTTCAAATTAGTTGAAGTTTCTGGTGAATTTATTTCAGGAGAAGGTGGTGGTGTAGTTCCACACGTTTTCCTATTATTTTTCAAATTAATTGGAGTTTCTGGTGAGTTTATTTTGGAAGGTGGTGTAGTCCCACAAGTTTTTGTTTCAGTGCTACGTTTTTCCAAATCCAACACTTTTTTCATGTCTTGTAAAGTATTCCGTACTTGATCCATTAAATTATGGGCTTCATGAATTTGATTTTCTAGATGTTTGTTAATATTTTGACAAAATCCATTCCGATTCTTCGCCCTATAACAATAATTTCAAGTATTAGTTAAGATTTTATAACGATAGGGGATGATGATGATGATGATCGATGAAATGGGATGGAATAAAACACATTACGACATTGATTATTTCGTTTTATTTTGACATCAACTAACAGCAAAGATTGTACACAAGCGTCCAAACAAATCAAATTATCAGTTGTTATACAAATTAACAACTACCGAACAAACAAATAAACAAAGAAAAAAATGAATGTACAAGAGATTGACATTGTCAATACAAATATCTGTGCATTTATCACAAATTTTTTTTCATTTTTTTTTCTCTCTCCAAAACTCGATTATTACAAAAAATTTGTCGATTTCTCTTCAAATTTCTAAAAGACCAACTATATTTTAGACAAAAATTCCACAATTATTCCATCAACACTACCACACACCAAATTGTTTTTAATTATTATGATTAAACAAAACAAACTACATAACAGGTAATTTACAAATTTTGGTACAAATAGGTTACCTGTTGTAGTTGCAGTAAATTGATTTTTTTCTCTTGTCGAAAATAAAATACAAAAAACCAAAACAAAGATAAAATGTCGGTTAACAATGTCACAATGTTTGTTCAAAGTGTATATTTTATAAATATTTATATACAAGGTCTATACAAATATATAATAAATTCAAATATGGTCAGTTTTGTTTGTGATATTGTTTAGGAAGAATAAACTGGTTTCATTTCAGTTCCAAATTGTTAATAAAACACAAAATTCTTTTATTGTTTATAAACTGTTACAAAAACTGTATTGTTGTTGTATTCTCACTAAACAACCAAACAAATATTAAGAAGGGAGAGAGACCTTGGACATTTAAACACGGTATAAATATACAAGTTAAAGTTACTTTTAATCAAGGATTATTTTTATCAATTTTATTTAATTTTTTTTTTTAATTATCGTTCTTACAATATACCAGCGAGTTTTGAGTTCCTATATGTGTGAAACGTGAAGTTTCACATATATGTTTTTTTGACTAGGTTTACTTTCCATAAATTCAAAACAAAAAAAAAAAACAATTTCCTCCAAAATCGGTGAATTCAAACGAAAAAAGTTCCAAAATTATAACACAATAATAATAATAATAAAAACGGCATTATTCTCAAAAATCGGATCGATTCTTCAATGTCGTCAAAGAGCTGATGAATATACAATATTTACAGCACTTTTTCTAATAAAACAATAACAAAAAATTTCAATTACAATGTATATAAAAAAGGCCCTTTAATATGATAGCATAAATTGTTTTTTTGTCCAAAAATAAAACCAAATCATACTTCCCAACAATAAAAAGTTTTCGCATCGACACACACAACAACTAGTCTTTGAGAATGTTTTTTATTTTCCCATTTACGAAAAAAATAAACTTGTTCAATATTAAACTAGTTGTGCGTATTTTAAAATCCTCTTTAGACACTTATAAGCTAACTCACTTAAATAATTATACTTTGTACATAATTTCCTGCAAGTTAGCACGATTTTTAAATATTAATCTATAATATTTACATATTATTTACAAAATATAATATAAAAAGTCCAATAATATAATAATAAAAACAAAAAAAAAACAACTTAAAGCTGACAAGACATAAAATTGACAAAAAAAATAAACAGAAATATGGATAATTATATAAATGGAAATAATGAAAATTAAAAATAATATTGACGGCTTAATTGAGAAGTCGTCCCTGTCCCAATAAATGAATATGACTGACTATCCAACATATGTACAAAAATTCGGCGACAATAGCCATTTTTTTTGTTTTGTTTTGTTTTGTTTTTGTTTAAATATATGTGTCTTGGTAGTTGTAGTTATATGACTGGCAAATATATTTGGATTCCATTTGTCCAAAACTACTTTTATTTCAAACACAGCCTTTCTAGCTCAAATCGTTTTGTATTTTAAAGATCAAATCCCAAATCTGTCGATCGATCTTTTTTTGTTTTAATGAAATCAACAAATCGCCTCTTTATTTCTAAATTTGAACAAGAGACCGTTATTTATTTATTTATTTTTATTATTATTTTTTTTATTCTCGATTATTAATTAGATCGAGCCAATACAACAAGAGAGCCGGAAAATCTCTTCCAATTTTTAATTCTAAGTTTCACGTTCTTTTTTCACTTTATATTCTTCACCCAAAATCGTTGCTATTTCACCTTGCATAAATGCCCATGGTACATTCGAATTAGCCAATGGGCATTTCTCACCACTAGGACAATACACCTGTAATTTTCAATAATTATTAGTATTGTTATAGTTGTTTTTTGTATTAATCATTTTTATTATTATTATTATTTTGGAATTTACCTCAGAACCAGCGCCTTGTCTTTTAATACTTTCTCGACTGCAAGGGAAACAGAATTTATGATGCGGTACAGATGGGCATTGTACAAAATGTGTATCTTCTAATCGTTCTTGACATAATGTACATTTTAATGTGGCTGTAGTAGCTGCAGTAGCTGGAGCTGCAACATTCTCTGTACTACCACCACTGGTCATATTATCAGTAGTATTTGGACCACCGATTCCATTACCACCACCTCCTCCTCCACCGCCGCCGCCACCACCACCGCCTCCTCCACCACCACCAGCTTCTGTTGATGTTACAGTTGTTGATGATACATGTCGTGATCCAGATGATCGTCTACCACTTGATGAACCAGCTAGAAAAATACGCAAAAATTTCCATTATTCTGTTTTCAGTTTTGTTTTGTTTACAAATTTACCTGTAGAATTTGGCGAATGTTGGGAACCTCTAGAAGCTGATCGTGGTATAGGATTGGTTGGTGGACTACCGCCAGCTGAACGTGGACTACCTGGTGGTAAATTATCAGCTACTGACATTAGAGCAGCCATTGGACTTTGATTTGTACCAGTTGTTGATTGTGTTTGTTGTGTTGTACCAGATGGATTTGCTTCTGGTGGTGAACCTGTTCGATTATTTAATGGGGAACCTGAACTTGAACCGTTTGCACTAGCCACGGAAACTGGGACTAAATATTAAAAAAAAAAATAATAAAAATAAACAGAAAAATAAGGGAAAAATAAAAACACAAAAAATAAATAGGAAGTTATAATAACAATAATAATAAATTTAAACGATAACTATGATCTATTTGTTTATAATTCTAACAAATATAGATATTTAATAGAGTTTGATGATAAATAAATATTAATCAATAGACGATTAACACAAATTAACGGAAAATTACAAATAATCGTTTGTCAATGTCTCTCAAATCCATCACCTATTATAAATAATAACAAAAATAGTTTTAAAACGGGGGTCACAGATACGGAACAGTGTACGGTCGATAATCCAGGGCAAATGATGTTTATTTATAAATTTAAATAACAATTTTCAAATCAAACTAGATTACTGTTGATGATTCTCACATCATCATCATCATCATCATCATCAATGAAATGGAATAAACCTTTTATGACCTTTAAATGAGTAAAATTAATGCCAAAAACAGGTGGATAGAACTCTATAGAACAAAGCAAAAAGAGACGTCACAACATGAAATCAGAGGAAAACTAATTTATTCCATTTGTTGTAAACAAAAATATCATTAATACACAATTCAATCGACCTTCTCATATTAATATTTAACATATGATTGTTATTAAAAGATTAAATTACTCATTAAATAATCAAAATTCTCATATATTTTCAGCATTTTAATCCGTGTACAAATAACCACATTTATTTAATAAAAAGCGACACCATTTCTAATAATATAGCTAATTGATAACAAACTAGCATTCTCTATTAGTGATTATGACTTTCTCGGTTATCTATCAACTTTTCTAATAAAAAAATAAAAATTCTCCCCACTTGTCCCACCCATTTTCAAAGAGCGTACAGGTCCCAAAAGCAACATGTATACACATCCAGTAGCGTGTATGTTATACATAGTGTTTCATTGAATTGTTTTACTACACATTGTCGACACCACTGAATATCCTTCACACCAACATGTATCAAAATCAAACACCAATTAGATACAAAAATAAATCAAAAACCTTCTATCCATGTAATTAAACGACCAACTTCACTATAGCGTAAATTCACGTGATGACATGCTAGTACAACGTGGCAACATTGTATTATGACGCCATTTCCGTTTAAATTACAACAAAAAAAAAACCTACTACGTAACTAGACACGTTTCAAAACAGGGTCACGTGAAACAACACGTATTTATAATAAATAGACAAGAATAGATAATATCCCAGAATAGAATAAAAAATTTTATGATTATATAAGAGGTAGATTAATTAAAAAATAAGGAAAAAACAATCAAAAATTCCAAACAGGTGAAACTTATTAAAGAATAATTACTATTTAATTTTTTTTTGTATATTAGGCCCCCTATCTAAACAAAGAATTAGCCTCAAGGTGATACCATCAGTTTGACCCAAAGAGGACAGGTGTTGGATGATACCGTTGCCTTCAAATAAACATACGAGGAAAAATATACGTTTTTATTCAACAATTTTCTTTTAGATGGGCTATATACGGAGACAGCTGTTTTAAAATGGAATAAAGGAAAATATCCACCACCATCTGTTGTTTTTTTTTAGAAAATTTATAAATTTCATTGATAATTCATCGATTGTAGTCTAATTGATCGAATACGGGTTAGTAAATAGATAAAAAACGGAACCAGGTGAATATCCTTCCTGGTTATCTGTGTTTTTGTTAAATTTATAGAAATATTAATTTTTATTATTAAAATGTAATCATCATCTATTTTGTAAACACGTGTCTAAATCATAAATTATTTGAAAACTTAAAAGATCAACAGTAATATCCACGTGTTCTTGATTAAATATTTATAGAATGAATACTTGATATTTGTTTAGTTAACAATAAATAATTATTTTTTTTTTACAAAAAAAAACGAAAGGAATAAAAATTAAAAAATTATTGCTATTTATGAGACGAACAAAGCACCATAAAACACTAGGCAAACAAAACGAAATTTTTATGATTGAAAATCAACAGAAACAACAAAAAAAAACAACTAACCAACCAACAACATCGATACGGTAATTTAAAATATCAAATTCGTTATTTTATTTAAGAAGAACAATGAACAATCAAAATTCCAAACTATTATTATTATTACTGTTCGAAATGAATCGCTTTAATGTTGATAAACATCTCAAAACAACAACACCTTGATCGGTTATCAATAAATGTACAATTTTGTGCATCACACCACAGATGCAACAAATGTACATATCTACTACCATCAGGGTTGATGATGTGTAATCCGTGAGAAAGTTATGTTCAAGGTCACTATATGTATATAGTATACACAAACAACATCCAGCCAGACTGGTTTCACGAGTGCTCTTTTGTTTTCTTCATTGTATTATGTCCAACATGATGTATATGTGTGTGTGTATGTATGTACAATGCCATAAATTCAATTATTCATCAACCTGGCCAACTAGTAGAAGATCTCAACGTGTGTGGCATTTATATCAAAATATGTACATTTTGAAACTTTTTTTTTGCTCGTTAAAAGAAATTTTAGATGTCTATTGTTGTTTGTTGGATTATTGTTATTGCAACGGTAAAGTTGGAAAGGGGGCCACAGCCACCATTTCTATAATAAATTGTTACTGCTGCTGCTATTACTATTATTATAGTGCAGGTACCAACTATTTACAGATAAGGAAAAAAAAATAACAACAACAAAAACATATATCTTTATCTTCTTGAAACGGCATTTTATTGTTGTGAAAGCTGCATCTGTGACGTTGCAGTTTACTAGAGCAGCGCTCTCTCACCGGTTCTTCAATATGGAATAGCAGACTGGGTGTTATTACAAGAACCGGTCATACGAGACATGGCCAAGAAACCGGTCCTCTGTCATTTAAGAAATTTTTATACCTTCCCCTCTCCGACCGTCATCACTACCTTCGTATCTTTTTTTTGTCCCCACTAAAGTCTTGTTGTTTTACTTTCTTCCACTACTAGATCCGTGTTAAGACTATTATTCCTCAACAACAACAACAACAGCTAACAGAATCTCGTAATAATCAGCCTTTACGTCATCACTTGGTGTCGCCGACCATATTGATTCCTAGAGTGAAAGCGCCAGATATCAACACAACAACAACAACAGACCAAAATACTCGTGTAGTTTATGTTGTTGATTCTATTGGAATTAGAGAGACGGCATAAAATGCATCTACCATAAATGTACATACACGTCTGTATATAATTCTTTTTTTTTCCACTTTAAAGGATATAATAGGAGAAGAAAAAAAAAACACCACGGACTATGAACGCAAACAGCTTTCGAAATACGAGACGTTCACCTTTACAATTTACAAACGGATGGACATTTCATAACTATGCACACCTACCTACTAAACACAGCAATAATCGACTCGACCAGACATAATTCTAATCATTGTTTTTTTTGTGCTGAATATTTCTCAAAAAAAAAAACTGTAATTAATTCTAATTACTCAATATGCATACATATGCACAATGATAAACAAAAAAACAACATAAAAGACCCTGGACGCGGTCGATGATGTTTCCAATCTCTTCCAAAATAAACATTGCACATCTTATTTATTGCAAAAATAAGTTACGTCACAATCATAACCGTTTCTAATTGTTGGATGATTTTATAACTGAACAAAAATCTGTTATAATTCTATATTATCAATTTTCCGCTTGCTATATTTTTAGTGAATTCACCGCAAATTGCACATGTTGCTTATTCAAACATTTTTTTTTTTTGTTCAATCTTTGCACTTTGCATACTTTGTATCCTACATTGTATGTTGGTAAAACGATGGTTACGCGTTAAATGTAAAACTTTTCCAAGAAAGTGCGGATGATAAAGAGACTAACCGACCTACTTTTATTACAAACAAACAACCTATATAGAAGCTTTTTTGCTACAAATAACTACCCACTTCAAGTAATATAAATTTCGTCTAAATATAATGCAACGCATATCATTATTTGTTTGTTTGTTTGTTGTAAATCCTATTAATATTGATTTAGTAATAAAGCTGGAAGCATTCCCTCCCTCATGCCCAGAACAACATCATCTACTTATGTATGTGAATATAGTGATAAATACATATGTATGTGTCTATGTTTTGTATGTGGCAGAGCAAGCCATAGCAAAACAGCACACTGAACGACGCGTCATCGTTACGTGCATAGAATACCATGACGTCACACAAGGTCTCCTTTAAATTGACAGGGAACGCGCGTCGGGACACGACGCGCGAGGGGGTCATCAGAGCAAAGAGGCAACGTAGCGGTTGTTAACCACTTTGATATGATGTGATGAATTCATCGAGGCCAACAATTATCTACAGTATATAAAACCTAGTAGAAGATAGATAGATAGATGAAATGGAGGACAAACGGATGACGAACGAATAGGGCAATTAATTTTTATTATATCATAGAAGTATAAGAAGAAGAAAAGTAGGCCTCGTCGAACTTCAATTCTTCTTTCTTTTACTCGAATCAATCAAGCTTTAGACTTCTAATAGATATGTGTGTGTTGTAATTACAAAATGATGGATTTGAGATAAACAAACAAAACACACGACTTTCCCGGATGTGATAACCTCATCATCATCATCATCATCACTTGTATACACAAACAATAACAACAACTAATTAGACCCATATGCCGTTCCACAGGAATACTAACGAAATTTTACCAAAACTCGAATTTGAATAGCATGTGTATATGTGCTCACCATTAGGTTTGAAAGCTGTTGCTGTATCAAAAGATGCTGTTCTAATTGGATGTTTCTCTTGTTTAAATGTTCTTTCTGTGGAGACAACAAATGGTTGTGCTAAAGATACAGCAGGTAAAGATTCACCACGTTGTAATGGTGGTCTAACTGCATTATTATGTTCTTCAACAGACATCATCCTTTTCGTTCCATTCATATCACCATTAGAATGATGATGGCCATGATGGTCTTCATCATCAGTCGTTGATAGGCCACGTTTTAAAGCTTGTTGCATTGGCCGTCCATTAGCGGTATGATGATGACTTTGTAATGGATGATGAGCAGCAGCAGCTGCGGCGGCAAGATGTGCTGCTGGTAATCTAGCTGCTGCTCGTGCTAAAGCTTCATGTTCTGGGGCTGTTTCAATTTGTGGTCGGGGCATAGTTGTTGTACGTGGTGGTGGTGGTTGTGTTGATTGATATTCAGCTAAAATTCCTGAACGTGAATGATGCATATATGAACTGGTATGATGGCTTGTTGTTTGTTGTCGACTTGACGATGCCACTACTTCACCGTTTTGATGTTCGTGACCGGGTGCGGCAGTTCTATGCGTTTTGGCACCATGTCCAGTATTAGGACGTTGTTCTTGGAATCCATGAGCTCGTTTCATTTGTCGTGCCGTTTCTAAAACGATCTCAATACGATCAGCACCCTCATAATTAACACAACCACGACACACCGCTTCAGAGAAATCATGTACCATCGCCCACGGCATTCTAGGTAAATCGCACAAATAGCAGTGTTGCCTTTTGGCTTGCTGCATTTGCATTACGGACATTTTCACCATCTAATGAAAATCGTACACTTTACTTCTTTGTTTATATAAAAAAAAAGAAACAAAAAAAACTCTTTTGTTCTAATTTAATTGAATAAATTAAACATAACACGAATACTAATGGCACTACGCCATACTTTTATCAAAAAAAAAAACACTAACTAAGACTGGCTGGCATCATACGATAACATAGAAACAACACCACACGAACACAACACCCACAAAAGCTGTATTCAAACTGACTGCGCTGCAAGCTAACAAAATTGAACTCGATATGCGTCGCTCTCCCCGCACACAGCCCACAACTCAATACTTAATGCAAAGGTGGGGCAGACACAAACAGACGAGGGGAAGAAAAAGGACTAGGGTAATCGTTATACGTTGATGACGTCATGCCGCAACGAACACCAATAGCAATATAGGCGACTACGTCACAGTTTGCGCGCGCTACAATCAACTACTACTCTCCTATGTTGTTGGCTGAGCTATTTCACACAACACAAGGATGTTGGATTGTATGTTCCTGCTGCTCTTGCTGCTTTGCTGCATCTGAGGCCCATCATTAACATCAAACAAACAACTATACATATAAATCCATTATTTGAGAATTGGAATATTATCGCCACACTGGAGATAGAAATTTTGCAGAATTTAATCAATCTTATGTGCCACATTTTGTGCATTTGCAGGAATGCTAACAAAAATCAATAATGCTTAGAATAGCTCGGGAGGGAAAAAAACATGTTGGGATATATACATTGGCAAATACAATTTGTACTTTAACCGACATCTAAAATCTGTTATAAGAAGAAAAAAACATGGCAGAAACGGATCGATTGTGTAGTATTTATGTTGACCTTTGTGTAAGACTTTGGTATAGGTCACGGAATCATAGAAATATTTACAACTTTTATTGACAAATTGGATTTTTTTTGTTTTGTTTTAATATACTAAATGTTTTTATTTTCTCCACACTAAACGGCACAATTCCAAGTAAATTATTTATAAAAAAAAACAACAACAAACGAAATGAGGTAGGAATGAGATATAAACGGATACTTCTATTGTTGAAAAACATAAATTAGAAGATTTTTTCCTCTCACAACTATCTAGAGTGTATTGAAAAATAAATACGATTATCATTCATACGGTGTAATTATAAAATCTTTGATTTCGTAATTATTTTTGTTGTAATCTTATCAGGTTGAAAATGATGATTGATCATATGTAGATCTCAAAAAAATTATGTTTTATTTTTTGTAAATTAATGATAAATATCCAAAAATTGTACTTTAAATAGATAAGTTTCTATATCACCAACACTTTTTTTTCCAAAAAAAAATAAAATTACAGAAATATGTTTGTGTATGTAGAAGTTTATCAGTTGAAACCCAAACAAGAGAATAAACAATTTCTATGTATAGTTATTATCATTATACATATGTCTTGTACATAATGTATGTAGAAAGACCCTAATATACATACATTAAAAACGATAAACATGCAGAGAGATAACGGAAGTGTTAAAGATCGCCGGGGCGTGCACGTGAGCCATCCGTGGTACACGTCATCTTCAACTTGGTTAAAGAGTTCAGGATTCCGTTCTTTCTGACGTAACGGCATTGCGACCACAATAAACAAAAACAAGTTGCCATATATACATACTATACATATAGATATATATGTATATATTTGATAGTATGTAGTTTAAATACCGATATACATATAGGAAAAAAACAAAAATAAATCAAAAAATTTCCAAGACTGCTATTGTCAGCTAATAATATTATCGAACATTCAAGTTGCATTTTCTATTTTGCATATTAAAGTGCACTGAACGCTTCTATTTCATTCCATAGAAATAAAGTAATAAAACAGGTGTCGATCGATTGATTTTTTTTTTTGGTCTTCTAGACATTTAACAGAATAACGCAAGCGTCATGACCCTCTCTATATCTTTGCTTAAGTTGACAATTTTCCATGTGGAAGAATCATAATTTCCTGCTAAAAACCTTTTCGTTACACTTGGCAAATATCAATAATAATATTAAAAAAAAAAAAAAAATACCACCCACAATCATAATGTTGGTTTAACTTTAGAAATTTCAAACGTAAAGAGAAACTGGACTAGGTTTTTTGGCTAAAGATTAATGTTGAAAATAAAATGTAGGAAAGTATTGAGAGGGGCTTTTTAAAATTAGAACAATTCCAAGGCCTGGTTTTTAGGTGTAATAAACCCTATAAACATCATCCCATTCACATCCTGTAGTTGCACTTGATATTTTTCGTATTTTGTTGTATTTATAAACTGACGTGGTGCACACGGTACTATCAAAAACCGCCCCACATTTTATTTTTTTACCCAATTCTCCCTTCTTACTCACAAGAATAAACTTTCTTTTTTTAAAAAAAAAAAAAATCCTGCGTAAAAGTAGAAGGCCGCAGTTGCAGTCTACAATAATAATTATTCACGTTGTTGTTTTATTATTGGAAATAATGGTGGATTTATTTCTATTGGAATATACATAAATGTCTGTTTATAATACGAGCACCATACGCCAAGCAAACATAAAGTCATGAATGGCACGTCTCCAAAACGTCATAAATATATAAATTTTAATAGAGAAATTAAAGGTGCTTGATATATTCCTGGCAGGGCGATTCGTTTATATTCTGGGAAATTATGTTACGTTCACATTTACTGCCGATTTTACAAATTTAACTTTTAACAACATTTTGGCAATGGTTCAGTGTGAAAAAAACAAAAAAAAAATAACGAAAAGAAAAAACTACATTAACAAAACATTTCGAAATTTCCTCCTTACAAATTTTTCACAATCAACAAAAACAAATTCATTAAAATCAACGAAAATTGTTGAAATTACCACAACAATATGCCACTTGTCCATCAAGACAGTTAAAGGTAATCAAAATGATTATGTTGAATTAAACTGATTTATTATGGTATACAAGTGACGTCAGTTAGACATCTATTATTAGTTGTGATGGTTTTAATGTATGAAACTTTCATGTGTCATTGGTCCTGTTCCAAAACAGTACGACCTTCTTTTTGCACGCAACTCCATGGCCATCCGCTAAATATCATCAAATATTTCTCTCTCACTCTCCCACGATTATCTAAACAAATAAATAACGGCTGAATAGCAAATTGAAACTGTCCATTTGCTAGATATGTTAGAGAAAATATTGCACCAATAGTTATTGTTGCAGTTATTGTTATTTGGTGACATACAAATCACACCATCGACAAAGAATGAGTTTGTTTTTAAAATTAGAAATGTCGACGCGTAATAAAACGTTGCCAAGGATATTTACAAGTGAATCGATCCTGTGTTGGAAGCCATGCCTATTCGAGTAAATGAACTTTTCAAGGGGAAACCGAAGCCGTGACCATGCATCTTACATTCTAAATTAATCAGGCCCCCCCAAGTTCTATTGATGTTAATCTTGAAATCGATATAGACAAAAAAAAAAAAATCATGAGGTAAAATTATTGATATTCAAAAAAACATTCAATTCAAATAATTCTTATAATAAAGCAACGCTCAAGACTTTGGATGGATGGATATAAAAACAGAAAATTTAAAAGAGCTACTATCTATTTCGGGAGTTATTTAGTTTAGTACCAGACATACATTAAGTCAAAAATAGTGTTATCCTTAAAAACATACACACACTCTCTTTCTATAAATGGCCTCAATATCTATTTGATCAGACACAGGAATTTCTGGTGAAATTCCCTCTTGTCGTTTTCAACAAAACGTCTCGACTTGTTGGTTATCCTAGTATCGATTATATGACGTCACCAGCTAGGATTGTGTGGAAGATACACTCCAACTACCAAACTTACAAATCTCTTTTACACAATTATATACAGTCGGTGGGAAAAGTTGGAACACTCCAAAAACTCCCTACTGAAGGGTGGTTAGTAGTATATGTGCATTTATATAAATGAAAGAAGAGAGGAGAATACGTTTGTTAGCGTCGCTGCTGCTGCTACTATTGCACACCCACGCTACAACGCTGTATCCCGGGAAAAAGAAACGCTAATGTGCGCTATCGACGTACTGACGTCGTCGTCGTTGTCGTCGTCGTCGTCGTTGTTGTTGTCATTGTCGTCGTAGTCGGCTCATTGTGGTAAAAGCCAAACGACGCCATACACGATGATATTAAGAGTGGGGTGATACAATTTAGCTTTATCACACTTTTGTCACATAAAAACAATCCGTCAATCATTCATAGAGTGTTAAATTCATATCAAAAAGAAAAAAAAAATTGTCATTTCAAACATAAACACTTCAATTTCGTCATTCAACCTATTTTTGTCGAGTTATCAGACGTGGTATTTTAAAGTGCACGTACTTCCCGATAATAGTTGTTTACTGGAACAAGTTTCAAAGTATAAAAATTGATTAAAAGCATGACAAGCTGGAATAGGTCATTGTTTCTTCAATAATTTTCAATCGAGATGGAAAAAAACTTTACTCTATGGCTTCAAATATTGGCAAAATCTTATTGTTAGTTACAACTCCAGCCTTCTGTAGCATCACATACATATGATAATGAAGATAGGAATCAATTTCCAAACTAATGCAAAACATTTAAAGAGAAATGTTAACAAATTTGGGTGGTCTTCCATGTTTTTGACTATATTCATTTGAATTTTGTTTGCGTTTTTGTGCTAAAGCATTTTGCAAAAACGTCGAAAATTTGGTTGTTGTATATTTCAACAATGTTGCAGTATTTTTATTCAATTTACTGTTCTAAATTTCACAAATAGCCTTACTATTTTTATACAACCTTTCCCGAAATTAAAAAAAAAATAATCTAAAACCCGGTTGTTACTTTGTTAATATTAGTAGGAGGAAGTTTGGAAGGAAGGCAATAAACGATATGACGACACCTGTTCTATAAATATTTATAATAAATCAGATTTGTTGTATTTTCGGTATCTACAGTTACTGTTAAAACAAGAGTGTAGTACTAGATACCAACTAGAAGTAGCTTCTGTTTTCTAAATTGAAGTTATGTTTTTTTTTATAAGGGTGGCCTCTGGCTCGGTAAACTTCCGTTACATCAATTGACGTAAAACCATTGTTCATATTTATCAGTCATCTTTAGTTTTATTATCAGTTGGTACATATTTGTTTCAATGTTTATGTTTATACAAAACCGCCACCACCACCACCATCACCAATTTATCTCTCTTTTCTCTCTCTAGTATTAGACGTTTTTAATAAAAAAAAGCAGTCTTATTATCTTATCAATATTCGTATGCATATGTATAATTTATCACCAGGTTATTTAGGGCGTCATTTTAAGTATAAGGTTTGTTATCTTATCAATGACAAACACTCCACAACAGTATGATTCTGTTATATTATGTATTCATATACATATAATCCATATATGTGAAAAACAATTTTTTTTATTACTATTTTTATATTGTATATTTAAATAATTCCTTATCAAATTTTTGAAATGTTTACGTCTCTTATCATTACAAATATAAATTTCCTAATTCGTATACTATTTATGGAAATAATCAGCAATGATCCGTTATATAATAATTGAATATAACTGACTTGACAAGATTATTGAGGCTTTTTTCTAGTAAATCGTTTTGTTTTTTTTTTCTAATTATCAAGTCAATGGCGTAACTACTGTAGCTTTAATTTTAATCAACAAAGATGGCCCCTCGTATTGTTTGCGTAAGGGTGTCTTGTATTGTGCTTGCGTAAGTGCCCGATATTCCTAACTATACACCACTGTGCAAAATCTGACTTGCCAACAACATTACAAGATTCTCTCATTTAATCAAGAATGGACGGATTGACCGTCGTACCAAATAACTGTTAACCGTATAACGGCCCGACCAGTCCTCTTCACCTTTTCTATTGATTTTTTTTTTTGGCAAACATTATCAACATTCTTCAACCAGATTTGTATTTTTCACTTTCACACAAACAAATAAGAAGAAAAAGAAGAAGAAAACTTCATATTTGATAATGGCAATTATCAATTTTATTATTAATAAGAAATTGAAGAATGCCAGTTGATAATAATTGTGAACAAACAGTCTGGTGGTTTTTTTTTTGTTGTTGTTTTGTTTGCTTCCCATTAAAAATTATAATTTTACTGCGTAAAATCAACTTCTTAATAATTTCAGAGTTCAAATGATAGCATTTATAAAAATATACAATTTATCTTGACAATTGTGGGCATCTCTCTATGATAAATCCAGCTATACCACTTCCTTCCCGGTAGTTTTACGTAAAACTATTATCAATATTTTTTTGGCAAAATTTACAGTAGAACTTATCTAATAAACATATACCTATAATTGGCAGGTATTCAATATGGTGGTAAATTGGGACGCCATCTGGTTACGCGCCACTATATTATTATAAAAAAAAATTCAACTTGGCAACATTGTTATAGTGCAACCTACACGATTTCAACTATGGATTGTTGTTGTATGTGCATGTGTGTGTTTGTGTATGTACGCGCAATCGCCGGATCGTCGTGTGCGGGTGGAAGACAGGGCCGATAACAACGTCATCAGTCCTTGAACTCCATTCTGGCGCGGACATGGAAAAATCAGCCGGGTAGAGAATGATTCAACGGTGTTGCCACACTGCCGTCCAATCATCGTGAATTGTTTTCATTTTTTCTTTAAAAAAACAAAATAAAAAAAAACTTGTAGAAAGGAGAGACGGTTGAATTCTATTACGATTTTTCGTTTTTGTACTCTTCAAGATACAAATATTCCAGTTATGTAAATAACAATTTAATCCTTCTTTCTTAGAAATTAATTTTTCAAAGCACTAAATCTATTTTGTTCTGTTTTTTTTTTTGCAAATTACCGTTGTGATAAATTTATTAGTCATATTGTGTATGCTTGTCTTTTAGGGAAGATTAATTGGATTGAATTTAATTGGGAGCGGCTATTGTAGACGATGAATGCTGCATTCCAATTAAGTTTTCTAGTTGTCAATCAAAAATTTAGTTTGCACAGATACACTACAGCAATATAGCAACAATAAGGCTGTTTAAATTCAACGAATATATATGAAGGAAGAAGAGAGGGATTTGAAAAATGAAACAAATCTATCTTAGATGTAATGAAGAAAAAATGCCGGTGTGGAGTTTCCTCGTAGGACGAATACATACGAAAGGGGAGTTTAGTTAGAAAACATGACCAGAATAAAATGTTGATCCCCTTAGTTTCCGGGAATATAAATTGATCTCTTTGAATGGTAGTATAGTAGTGGCTATACTATTAAGGTTTCTTTTCACAAGTTCCAAGGATTTTTGGAAAATTAACTTTGTACTTAATGCAACTAGGAAATAGAACTTTATCATAGGCTCTTATTGTTATCGATTGAAAAAAAAAAAAACTGTAGAAAAAGTCAATATAAATAGTAAGCTTCAAAAGGCATTTTTCACACCTATCTTTAAGTAAATTACAAGATAACAAAGATTATCTTGTTACTAAGTGCTTGAAAATAGACGTTTGTTTTTTTGTTAGAAATCGATTAAAAACAAAATAAAGATTACAAAAAAGAGCATATTGAATATGTGTTGATTATGTCACCTTGAAACCAGCACCTATCCAAACCTATCATAGAGTGACTTATACCACAGATATCTGCGTGATATTTAAACTACACACAAATAAATAATTCAACAAAAAGTGTGACCTTGAGAACCACGCCAATCTAACGGGTACCCATTGCACTGTTCAAAAACAAAAAAAAAATCATACTTCACTATAAAATTTCAATTAATTGCTGCTA
The DNA here is from genome assembly GCA_037414755.1 of Lydus trimaculatus. NCBI lineage: Eukaryota > Metazoa > Arthropoda > Insecta > Coleoptera > Meloidae > Lydus > Lydus trimaculatus. Next base: position 7,217 of record JAZBGY010001102.1, on the reverse strand, counting down.
AATACAACAAAACCTCAAACAAACCAAAAGTATGCAATGAAAGCAACAGGAAGGAAGAAACTATATAAAGGTATTTTGAATAAAATTAGTGGAAAGAACCTGTTGGTTGAGTGGTTATGTTAAACGATCCTTAATATGTGTATATGGTAAAAAAATCCATCGTCCATAACATTTTCGTTATATAAAATATGCGTTAATTGTGTTTTTTTTTTTCATTTGACTGAAATTCATTCAAATGTTATTGTTGTTCATTATCAACATCTAACATCATGAAAATAATCAACTGAGCGTAAATAATAACGTGCAATAACGTAAGAAAAATTTGTAAATTTTTCCAAGTTAGACAACATAAGAAAGGAAGGAAAAATGGAATGCATGCATGCATCCATGGATGGATGGATGGATGGTTAGTTGGTTGGCTGGTTGGATGGAGATGTTGTTATAGTTCGTTTGAAAGACAATGAGAAGGTCGTCGGTTTATGGGAGCGGAACAATAACGACGAAGACGAAGACGATGACGATGGCGACGACGACGACAACAACAACAACGGCTGGGAAAGCTCAACCGTGGCATCCATACACATAAACAATTGAATTCAAGGCTTGCTGCCACAGAAAATCAAACTGTGGAACACAAAACAATAAATTTCGTTAAAATTGTATTAAATCAAGTTGGGTTTTTTTGGTTTTTTTTGCATAAAATGGATTGAATAAAGCGACATTAGATTGACGAATTTTGAATTGCAAAATATCTGTCCATTTCGAAACAAATAGAACATTAGACTTCTAAATACATCAGACCTGAATATAAATTTGAGTAATTTATTGAATAATTTTATACAATTTTACAAACATCTTGGAAGCAATTCGTTTTTTTTTGTTTAAAAAAAAGAGAGGAATTATACAGTATGTTTCACCATAGAGGTCAATCAAGTATTGTAAGTTGTTTGTATCACACTAGGTCAGTGCAATTACAAGAAAATACAGATAATTACCTGGAAATTAATACGGAAGATCCTACTTGTCTTTGATTACGTTTTTAGATTCTTATAATGGAATTTTATCAAAATTCAACACTTATATGATAGGATTATCTAAAGACATGCTGTTATCAAGGTCCGCTTAGATACCAAAAAATGAATAATAAGCCCACTTCAATTGTAAGTAGAGAGGGCCACACACTACAATGATAAATCCAACTATGATATTATTTGTATTAACGTTACAGTTACTGCAACTTTTTTCGATTCTGTTATACTTTTAACAGTTATTGAATAGATATCTCAGTGAATTCTTTGCCGTTTTTCTCACCAACTGTTCAAATATTAGATAAGAAATGAATTTATTTTTGTACAAACGTAAAACCCCAGCGATACTCTCGCTTAGCAAAAATTTCACAACTTGATTTTGATCTGCCATATTTACTGAGTACTCAAGCAGTTTTTTTTCATAACTTCTCGTGCTTATCGTTAGATGTCCATATTTAAATTCCTGAGAATTGCCCAATGTAGTGAAACATACTATAACTTTAAAACATGGAATACCTATCAAAAGAAGCACTCGGTATAAAGATTTGTTTCTATACTGGCAGTTATAATGCGTGTTTAGTTAGAGGTATAAACTGCACATAAACATATTTGCTTGGAAAGTACTTCTACTGAAATACGAATAAGGATATTAATTAATGTAAAATTAGTTCACAAGAAGAGACAAGATAATCCTTGGGAGTATAAGAGTCGATTACATTGAGCGACTTTAGTCGCTAGACGTTGGCAATTGAGGTGGGGCACGCATGCGCATATTGCAAGACGCTTAGTGATGTCGATTACATACTAAAGTCGCTAACACTGTTGCTACCAATTATCCAGTATATCTGACGGAAAATCGTCAAGTGGCAACTCTGCTCATGTATTATTTAAATAATGTATAAATCATAGTAACACAGCAACTAAAATCGCTACATGATATTACACACAGCGACTAAGGTCGCCAGCGTCTAGCGACTAAAGTCACTTAATGTAATCACCGCTTATCTCCTGAATTAATGGACTAGTTGTATGAACAACTACTGATGGTTAGGAACGAACCTAACGTGTTATCAGAAAACGTAATAATCATAATCCAAAAGCAAGTCCGAAAACATCATTATCCACACTTTTCTCCATCCTTTCCATCTTTCATATTGATGAATATTTCCACCATTTGCTTGCAAGTTATTATTAAAAACACACACATTTAACATGCACGATATCTTCTGAATTCTAAACTAACGATAAGTTGTATCATGCGACAATACTTTTATGCAATCATATCTTAAAATGTTCACAAATGTTAAGGTTGCATTTAATTTGCCATAATCACGCTATATCTTCAATAAAGAATAAAGCATACAAAAGCAAAAAGAAAGAAAACTCTTTAAGAAGAACGATAAATTATGTCTTCAGGAAAATCATTTCTTAGTTGTTGTTTTTTTTGTCTAAAGTTTTCTATTATTGGAAACTGTAAGAATAGCAAAAACGCAACTGTATGCGTTCGCATGTCTATAAATTGTCACGCTACTAAAAGTACTACAGTAGAATGTTACAATATCACGCACTCTATATCAGTGGCATGAAAATAGAAGTTAAGAATATATAGAAACTATGTTTCATAAAAAGATAAAAAAAAAGAAACGTTCATGATTTTAAAAATTCCTGTAATAAATGTGGAATTTACGAGATGACTAGACTCAGTGTCCGTATACATATATACATAAAACTTCCACGAACTTCTCTTCTACTATATAGCCTCAGTTGGTTGAGGGGGCCCCCATTTTAAACGTGACAAGATTTGAAATGTTGTAAACGCGAGACGAATATAATTTTACAACATGAAAATATATACAGAGACTATTGCAGTATTTAGTTCTTGTTCTTGCTGTATTGCTGCTGCCCGTTAGACCGGTTCTCTTGCAAAAACTGTTGATTGTATAAAAGATCTATACTACATACAACATACTTTTATTTACAAGAACAAAAAAAGACGATTGAGAACGATGCATTTCTGTTCAACAAGTTTTGCAATTTGATTTTTTTTGCTTCCCAAAAACGACTATCTAGTAACCGCTACTTGACTTTCATCAAATTTGGGCTTAGCCAAAAAAATTGCTCTTCAACTGACATAATTCAAAACTATGTTTTATGTATTTAACAATAACGATTATGATGATAACATTATTTGATAGAAACAAAATTCAATGCACAAAAAAAATAAGGTTTTTAGACTGGTAGGTCGTGCAAAGTTGTCTTGAAATCAATTTTACATGAGCAATGTGTGTTGTTTCCCAGGACTACGGGGTAGGTCCAGCTCTTGCCACTGTAACACACCTCTCTCTTTCTCTTCTTGCTCTACACACCAACGACACAATCAATAACTTCTGTCCGTGCAGGCTTCTATTGATCGTTAGCTATTTCTCGATTATTCTATTCCCCTTTATAATTCTAATTTATTATCATTAAGAAAAAAAAAGAGAAAATCTAGCAAAATAAATCGTTTATAATAATGCACATACACACGCACACACAACAACATTTATTATCTTTAACTAGTGAGAGAAAATTTTCCAATGACCATTTTTTTTCCCTCTAAATTTTATTTGTTTATTATTACACAGTGTAGGTGATGGTTTGATAAAATCTTTTAAAGTTATGGTATTTATAGCGTTCCACCTGATGAACAACAATAATAAAGTTTTTCGAAAATTTTTATAATTATTGTTGTTAGTAATAGCAGTAGTAATAATTGTTATTATATTATTATGTAACAATGTTTCCCTCCAAAATTGGAAAAGGAAATCCATATGCAGGATATGAGGAGAAGTGATATTAAATCCTTTTTGTATAAAATTATAGATCCCTTTCATTCACATTCAATATCAACAATGATCGAATTAACATGCGCACTAGAAATCAACCCTAGAAACGAGAAAGTTCAATAATGCACCACCACCACCACCACCACCACTATCGGTGTGTTTTCCTTCTCACCCCATATAATATAATATACATTTCACATAACAATTTAAACGCTTATGTATGGACAACAAACTTAATTTAATGAATGAATGAATTAAAATTTCAGCACCTTTCACAAATTGTTAAATAAAAAATTTGATATTGATAAATAATAAATGAATTGTGGAGAAAAAATTACAGATGCCTCCTGTGAGGTTTGAACTCACGACCCCTGGTTTACGAGACCAGTGCTCTACCACTGAGCTAAAGAGGCTTATCAACAATTCTGTGATTTTGGTTCTATTTACATTAGATGTTAATTTTAATCATTTTATTTGTTTATTTTTTAATATATGATAAGGTCAATAAAATAAAAAAATGTTAGCCTTGTTAAATACCATCACGAAATCGTTGTTTCTGCACACAATAGAAATTAAAAATTTTATCAAACATATCTATACTTCAATAATAACAACAACACATTATCCAAATCTTTATAGGTAAAAACAATTCTATAAACAAAGTAATTTATTTAAAACAATTATGATAAGGTATTATAGAAGACAGATAAACATGATAATTAGTCGGTGTTCATGTTTTTGAACAATTATAAGTATATGTCGTTCCATGATAAGAGTACAGTAAGATCCCACTTAACGATGTTCCGGAATAACGCGTTATTTTTTTTTTAATTTCTATACACCCTAAATCCCGGGGTATAAGTCGAGTTTTACATCGTAGGGATAATGCTACGTTGAGCTATAAACAGACCAATTGTTTTTAATCTTCTCGTTTACTCTCCAGAAACAATCAGTTTTCGTTAATTGTAAGTTAAAAAAAACACCGCTGTTATCTTAGAGACCAAACAAACAGATGTTGACAAATGCCATCACAAAAGTAACCTATCCCCATAATTTACGTGTTAAGATGACCTCTGTCCTTATTTAGCGCTTCGTTTTTGTAGTACATACTCCCCGTGTTAAACGGGATCTTCGTGTTTCTCAAACCTTGTATTTTATTTCACTAAGAATCTGTCTTCTTTTGTTGTTGTCTATTGACAGTTATTGTTGTACAGGCGAAAAAAGGACGTGTTCCATATTTTTTTGCTCATCTGTGTCATATCTATCAGACAAATTAGTATCAATTCAAAATTTAAATTATTTTCAATTCACACGTCATCCTGTATGACGAACAATGCACACCTATCATTTAGATTACTTCAGTCTGAATCAATCTAGATCAATTTAGAGCGAATCATAATTCAGGTCAAATTTTTTTTCTCTACCTAATTGCTGATTGTGAAACACATTAGTTAAGTCCGGCTTATTTTCACTTGCTAAATCTCAACTTAAGGACGGCATTGTTTCAAATCAAAATACATGTTCAAAGTACAAAGAGCTTTACGTATATAGACCTTAAGTCAGTGGTTCTCAACTTTTTTGTATTCACGCGTTCGCCTTTTTTCATATCAACTTGAATCGCTACCCCATGGAAATAGTCTTACCGAATTTGTGATAAGATTTAGGAGGCAAAGATAAGCCGTGTGTTATTGTCAACACCGACTATACAGTTAAAGAAGCTGCAAAGTCTTTTTTTGAGAAACACTGAAAGCAGTAACATCTTAGAACTTTGAAAAGAAAGAGAAAACTGTCCACTTCCTACATAGAAATTGGAAAATAATTATTTTCAGAAATAGAAAAAAAAATTACACAGGTGACTTCTTTGTTAACTGAAAGGGTAAGATTTAATGGTAGACACATATAGCTTATACTATAAATAAGTAGCTACTTGAAGACACGTGTACTTCCCAAACAAAGAAAATCCCCGTCGATTATTATCGACTTTTTTTTGCCCTCATAATTGAATGATGGACCTTACCAGGTAAAGGTTTCGCAATTTTTAGAACGCATCTAAATTGAATTTCATTCAAATTAGAATTGTAATTAAACTGATTATGTTTTATTCAAGAAAGTATTGCTTTAATATTAAATTTCTTCAATATTATTGAATTTCCTTGAAACGATTCAAAAATAAAAATATCGACGCCTCTGTTATGACTTCAATAGAAAGTAAAAGCTATATGATTGTTGATTGTAAATAACAAACAACTATAAGACCTATATACATATAGTATATAGTGGGTATTATAATAAATTCTTGAAAGAAGCCACGCGAACTGAAAATATGGATCACAAAGACACCCTCCAAAACTACATACATTCATACATACATACAGGACGACAGCTGTTCGAAAAGGAAACCCTAAGGTACACTTCTTCAAAGACATCTGCCAACGGGTCACATATGTACATATAAATGTAAATACAAAGGAATTTCACAATAGCTTTGCACGTATGACGTAACAAGACCTATTTTTTCAACTACAAGAGAAGAAAAAAAACTTCATCTTCTAACATTTGGAAAATTCCGTGATATTTTTAAATAAATCATGGTCAAGGATTCTGTGTTGAAAAAGAAATAAATTAAAAAAGAAAAAAAAAGATTCTGGAATGATTTAAATTTAAATCTTATTATTCAAATTCTGGAAGAAGAAAGTAAACTAGTGAGAAAAGTGTATCTTGCTTTTACGTTTTTAATAACAGAAAAAACAACGGATGAGTGTAAATTTAGGTTCCCAATAAATAGCTCTACAAATACCAAACAGAACTATATACTGAATATCCCAAAGATATAGTATTAACTGTAACAATAACGTTACTTAAATAAATTGACCGAAAAGTAAGCTGTTAATGCATTTTTATGGTAAAACGTTTAATTACGTTGTATCTTACATACCGTTAATATTGTCACGAATTTTACAAGAGTCTCATTATTTTCCGTTTATAATGGTCTATATAAGCAAGAAGCTCTCAAAATCTAAAACAATAGAATTTCCAAATTAGACTCTAACGTTAATCAGACAAAACTGTTTTAAAGAAGATAACGCTAATAGACACGTAACGTTAAATTCTAGTGACAATCAAGTGAGAAACCATTGAATTTTTATTAACAGAAATAATGTGTTTAACCTCGTGTCTAACAATAAGAAATAAAAGAAGATAAACAGAAACGAAATTTGCATTTAAGCAGTAAGCGTCCCTTAGCTATTCGTATTTATCCCACAGCTACACCAGCGTTTAGAGACTCGAAGCTTAGTATATTTAGGCCCGGTCTTTCCACCTCCCGTTAAAGTAGCCGTTAGCCTATGTGGCAGATAAAGTTCCA
>JAZBGY010001101.1:14803-29434 GCA_037414755.1 Lydus trimaculatus | reverse complement strand
AACTATATAACTGTATTACAATGTAATTGAGCGATAAACTTTGATATTATTTGAAAAACATTGGAGATGAGGGAAATATTGAAGAGTTTTAAGCCTCTCGTTTCAATCAAGCCAAAAGTATATTACACACCCTTTAAGTTCAAAACTATTTTTCAATAATTGAAACTTTACAACAATGGTCGTAGCCCAGCAAAGATCTAACTGGATTATAGTTGGATATGTTCCAAAGACGACAGAAAACTACACCTATATGGGGGAGTTATGTGGAATTCTTATCGATAGTAATGTAATAATCGGCATACTTTCATTACCACGATTATCACAACAATTCGAACATGTAATATAAAGCATAAAAGCCACAATTATTGCCATCACTTGAATGCTCTACAATTACAGATATGACAATATGTATTTCTAATGTATGTATGGAATGGAATTAGTGGAGTTGTTCAAATGTAAATAAACTAGGAGTACTTAATAAGTTGGAAGTTTTCAACGTCAAATACACAAGGAAGAGGAAGAGATTCACGTTTTAACAGTATAACAATGTTCTTGTCGTTTAGATGGGATAAGTTGGTATTGTTTCTATAGAAAATTGGCACATCTACCTGCTATCAATCATCAGTTGTCTGTGTATGTTCGTGTGTGTGTCTGTATAACTCGCTGTAGATTTAGAATGAAAACTTGTTTATCTCAACATGTAGGTACATGTATACAGTTGAATGGTTTGTAAAATGTGTGATTATCGTTGTGTATTTCTACAATCACGTTTCCTGTATGCATCATACAACATATAGAAACATTGTGATTTATGTTTATTTTCGTCAACAATAACAACAACAAAACAGTACCGAATTAAACCTTCTGGAGGCCCCTAGGGAAACAAAATTTTGTTGTCTCTTCCTTCCCAGATTATCTCTATATATACATTCCTAATTTTATCAACCAACAATTTTAATAAACCAATCTTTTATTTACAGACTAACAAACATTTATGGTTATTTATATGCCTAGGTTGGAAAAAAGACGTTTTGCGTACCGAGAGAAAATTGCGGCCTCGGCCAACAATCTCGAAATAATTGAACACATTTTGCAACCGAGATGTATAGTCTGTTAAGTGACTTAATAGATCAAATAAAAATTAGGTCACAACAGATACAGCAGAAAGGACTTGATGGAAATATTTAAAATTTATTTTATTATTTCATTGGATCTCTTAAGTCACTTAACAAACTATATAGAGCATTTAATGGTAGGTAGCGGCCGTAAAACTACTTTTACGGCCGTTACCAATAGCAACAAACGTAAAAACAGTTTTACGGCCGTTTCCAATGACATCCCATACTGGCCGAATTTTTCGGTCAATTGCGGCCTAAAAGTACAAAATAATGACAATACTGTCTATAACCGCATTGTATCTAAAACTAGTGACAAATAAATGTACAATAGGGGGTAAAAATTGTCCACCGCTATCTTTTGAAAAATTGTGGAGAAACTATAAATTTATATTGAAGATCAAATCAATATTGCTTTATCCATCGTTGTGGGATTCCTAAAAATCATGGGGGGTCCATAGACTACCGGCTACTCTGTCTAATGCTTAATCCGGCACTGCTGTAATGTAATGTAAAAATGATCGAATTAGAATAAATGTAAATAGCAATAACAAGATTGCAATCCAATCCATTACATAAAAGAGATGAAGTTGCAACACGTAAACATAAATTTTTATAAAACTCTCCCCCATACACACACACACACACACACAAATACAACATCTACGTGCAGAAGAGCTATTGTAAGTCCCTTGAAAATAATAAAATGATGCCCTCCAGATATGGAATTGCATTCTTTATTTGCGTTGTTTCCACTACATACTATGTGTGTCTATTCCATTTTTATTATTAGATAAAAGACAATTTGTAATCATTGCAAAATTGACAATAACGGATGATATAACTCGACTATAAATTGTTGTTTTATTTTTTTAATTACTATAAACTTTAAACGATCGTAAAAGGAAATTTCAAAGACTTTCGAATAAACAAACCGATAAATTTCACATTAACGTATGTATTTTATAGTCACGAAGGATTAACAAAAACTTTCAACTATCTGATAAAGATATATTTTGCTATAAAACACACTTTCATATGGCAATAATAAGTCAACTTTTGGATGGCCTAAACCGGGAACTAGAAGTGCAAGTAAGCACCATTTTATCTAAATTTTACGAGCCTATTATGAGGAAATAGTAAAACACTTGAATCTTGTCAGGATGCTGGGATAATCTGGATTCCTGCATATTGGGGGAGAGAATTACATTTTTTTTAAATAAAAGATAATTTATTATATTACAATAGAAAAAATTGAAAACAAATAACAAACATTAGAATTTCAAACAAAATCCACCACCTAATCGACTATTTTGATCTTCAAAACCTAACCGAAAACCATCTTCATCACCCTGCAAAACAACAATCAGTATATTAAAAAATAATAATAATAATGGAAAAAATTGATTACAATTACCAATTTTTTAAATTCACCACCACCAGATGGTGCTTTCGGACTAGATGGTTTTTTATGGCCTAATTCACTTTTTGCTGGCCATTTTGGAAATTGTGATGGTTCTATTGATTGTGGAAATTCCAAAAAATACGGATGTTTTAATGCATCTTCAGCTGTTATACGTTGATTTGGATCATATGTTAGAAATTTTTTAAATAAATCTAAACCAAAATCACTTAACATATGAAAACGTTTACGTAAATTTGATATTTGATAATTGTGGAATTTTAATTTTTGCACAACTGGAAATTTATTAAAACCAGGCCAAATCTTCTCATTTGGTGTACCTAAACACTACAATTAATACATTTTTATTATGCATATTTCAAACAATTAATAATTATACTGAATGACATGAAAATTGCAACACCAAGAAGGGGGTAGGAAAATCTTGACCAAACTTGGCAGAGTAGTTTTTCGTTCAGAAATTGCGGAACCAATCCACCATCATGTACAGATGGGTCCATTTTCGGTGGTATTTAAGGTAAACTCCTATAAGCAGTCATCGGACAAAATAACTGATGGCACATACTCGTGCTACTTTCTTATCAGTAATCAGATGGTGTCGTCAGATTTTCGGGATGTTCTTTTGTTTTCAAGTTATTCAACTTTTTTGACTTGTTTTATATCTCGCAAGCTTTCAAAAAAATAGGAACCATTTTATTTACTTCTAATACAGTTTTTAATGCAGATTTTACCTGTCTTACAGCAAAAGTCACTACAGAAAAGGAAATCCTACAGGTAAAAATGATAGAGCTTTATTTGAATTGAACGTAGGGTGCTATGAAACAATTGCTATTTCAAGTTGTCAAGTAATCATTGATTTTGCTTGATTTCTTGAATTATGGTGCTTTTTATCTCTGGATCCGCAGGCGAACTATCCAGAAAAGCTTTATAACAAATATTTTTCATAAATTTTGGGTCAAAATGCAATAATTATTAAAAAAAAATCTAGATAATTTAATAATCATTTGACAAGTCGGAGAAACAATTGTTCCATAGCACTCTACGTTTATTTTGTGTATAGTTTTGTAATTTCTACCTGCAACATCGGATTTTGTTAATAAATGCCCATATTATTGAAAATAACTATAGCAAACTATATATATTTGGAATTAGAAAAAAATAAGAAATGCACTGAGCTAAAAATTACCTATAGTTCCCATTAAAAAAAAATCAAATTTGTGTTGTATCTAAAAAACGGTAAAACTTACCTAAAAATAGATAAGACAGATAAAATCTGCATTAAAAACTGTATCAGAAGAAATGAGAATTTTCGCAATTTTCTCAGAAGTATCTTCAAAATAGTGGAAAAGTCAAAAAAGTTGAATAACTCGAAAACAAAAGAACATCGCGGGAATCTGATTAGTCATAAAAAAGTAGTGCGAGAATGTGGTTATAGGGGTTTACCTGAAATACCATCGAAAATGGACCAGCCTGTACTGCTATCAGGCATGGACTAGGGAGGGTTGAGGACGTCGCATAAGAGGAACCGGGGAGCAAATAAGAACAAATGTGGAGCAGGACCGCTATCTTCGTCTTATGGCAACAAGAGACCGATTCTCCAGTACCAGATCTCTCCTTCTTTGTGTTGCAATTTCCTTATCATTGAGGATAATGATAATATTACTTTAAAGAATTTGTTGAGTTGTTCCATTTCCGATTTTCCAGTAAATAATGGATGCATTAATATTAATTCAGCAAATATACAACCAACTGACCATAAATCAATTGGTGTTGAATATTGTTTAGTACCTAATAATAATTCTGGTGCACGATACCATAATGTAACAACAATTGGTGTATATGGTTTTAATGGTGAACCATATTCACGTGCTAAACCAAAATCACCAACTTTTAATATACCATGATGTGATAATAATAAATTTGATGTTTTTAAATCACGATGTAATATCCAATTATCATGTAAATGTACACATGCTGATAATAATTGTTTTAATAAACATTTAATTTCACCTGGTACAAATTTTTGTTTTTTTGTTTTCATTAATTCAATTAATGATTTTAAATCATGTTCAACATAATCCATAACAATAAATATTTTATCCATATTACTACCAACAACAATTTCACGTACTGTAACAATATTTGGATGTTGACTTTTTAATAATGTATTTATTTCACGTAATGATGTTATTGGAAAACCTTCTTTTTCTCTTTCCATTTTTAAACGTTTCAATGCAACTATCTCATTTGTACGTTTATCTTTAAAACGATATACAACACCATATGTACCTTCTTCTATACGATTTAAACATTGAAATTCTTCAACTGATCTACAACCTTCTATTGCTGGATAATATGGTGGTAAACCATCATCAATCTCTATTATCGTTTCTTGTAATTCTTCTTGTTTATCAACAACTTTATTTACATCCCCATCATCATCATCAACAACATCTTTTAATTCTTCTTCATTACCTTCAGATTTTGTTGAATCTTCACCACTACTATTACCACTATTATTGCTATTATTATCATCACTTTTATTGACAACTTCTTGTTCACTCTCCCAATCACTTAATTCTTCATCAACTGGAAACTCACCTTTATTTGTTGTTGTTGATTCCTCTTCAGTTACCTCAATTTTTGTTTTTTTTATTTCAACATCCATCTCTACCACCTGATCATCAACATCATCATATCGATGTCGTTTAGTTTTTTTCCTTTCAAATTCATCATTATTATTATTATTATTACTATGATAGTGATAATCATTATTATAATGCCTGTGACTTTCTGAATGACGATGTGAATGTCTTTTATAATCTTTATTATGTTTTACATCATACTTACATGGATCTGAATGCCTAGACCCTAATAAATCACCTTTATAACGTTCTTTATCATAATAATGATGATGGCTCCTATGTTTTCTTCTATCTGAATATCTATCGTAACGTTTTAGTCTATCTCTATAAAAATTTTTTTTTATTAAAACAATGTCGAATAAGACGAATTATTGCTTACTTGTGATGTCTACGTGAATATTTATCACGATATTCATCATCATATTCCTTTCGTTTACTACCACTACTACTACTATTATTATTATTTTGTGATTTTCGTGTTTGTGATGGACGTATATCTAAGAAATCTGCATTATTAGATTCATCACTATCGTACGAACTAGAAAATAAATTAACAATTAATAATAATTATTAACAAAAACAAAGATTAGCAAAACTAACCTCAATTTTATTTCACCACTTTTTCGATCTGTATCAATCATTTTTACACCAATTTTTTCCATTGATATTATAGAATAATGATAGTTTTATGTAATTTTCATGAAAATTCCAATAATTTCCCACAAAAATTGATTGTTTTTATCAAAATTTCAAGAAAAATACGTTTAACAAACAACGTAAGTCAAACAACAAACAAATGTGACATTAGGTGTAAACAGAAATTCCCTAAACACAGACCTGTATGTTTAAATGTAGCTCAACTAACGTTTTGATTACTTATAGAAAAAACAAAAAATTGTAATTTACACTCAATATAATACAAAAATATCTTCGTATTTGACTATTAAAGGTGTTTCAGTTCGATAAATCAATAAGTAAGTCTTGAACTGAAAGAAATTCTTAATAATAACCTAGCGCTATCAATAGACGAGTTATAGTTGACAGATAAATTCCCTAGATGCAGATACCGTTACTGTGCGTCATTTTTGAGATAATTGTAGCTTTCCAAACAATTAATAATTATAATTTAAAAAAAACAAATCTTCACTACTATCTTAATTACACCATAAAAATAATTATAATTAATTAAATTATCGAAAATAATATAAATTCGGAATCAATTGCTGAACAAATCTGAATTTAGATAGTTGTGGTATTTAGCGCTACTATTAGCTAACAATTTCTTATCAGTTGTATAATTGATTAACAACAATTTTTTTACGATTTTTTATGATTAACTGTTATTATTTATCACACAATAATATAAAAATTTTCATAATATTTTGTAATTTATTTGAAATTATCATATGTCAAAACGTCAAAATTTGTCATAACCAACAATAATTTTATATCGTGATAAGTGAAACACCTTTGATAAGAATATTATTGTATTTATAATTTGATAGAATTATAATTTATCACTCATTTATTAAGTACTAACAAGTAATTATCACAGTAATAATAACATAGATTTGAATAATATTATCATAACCTCAATTGTAATTGTTTTTTAGAATTGTGTAAAATAATGGCAAATACAGGTGTTTTACCGTTTGTTAGAGGTGTAGATTTCACTAGAAATGATTTTAGTGTAAGTTTTCCTAATAATATTTCTATTATCGTTGGTTGTAATTGTTATAATTTATTGTAGGCGAATAAATTCCCAGAAGCTGTAAGTTTAATGACCGGTGTACAATGGTTGAGATTAGATCGTACAAATTTAGATGAAATACCAAAAGAAATGGGTAATTTATTGAAATTAGAACATCTATCATTGACTAGAAATAATTTAGAACGATTATATGGTGAATTGACCGAATTAAATTGTTTGAGAACATTGAATTTGCGTCATAATAAAGTGAAAAGTAGCGGTATACCGATTGAATTGTTCCATTTAGATGAATTAAGTACATTGGATTTGAGTCATAATAATTTAAAAGAAGTACCAGATGGATTAGATCGTGCCAAATCACTACTTGTCTTAAATCTCAGCCATAATCAGTTAGTATCAGAGTTTTTTTGTTTTTTTTGTTATAAACGATTAATTTTTCTATTAAATTGCAGTATTGATTCAATCCCCAATACGTTGTTTATCAATTTAACCGATTTATTATTTTTGGATTTGAGTGATAATAATTTGGAGACATTACCACCACAAACACGTCGTTTAGCTAATTTACAAACATTAATATTGAATAATAATCCATTGGGACATTTTCAATTACGTCAATTACCATCATTAATCAATTTAGAAACATTACATATGAGAAATACACAAAGAAATTTAAATAATTTCCCATCAAATCTTGATGGTTTAATTAATTTAACTGATATTGATTTATCACAAAATAATTTACAAAAATTACCAGAATCATTATATCAATTACAAAATTTGAAACGTTTAAATTTATCTGATAATAATATAAATGATATATCATCATCAATTGAATTATGGCAACAATTAGAAACATTAAATTTATCACATAATAAATTAAAATCATTACCAATAACATTATGTAAATTACAAAAATTACGTCGTTTATATTTAAATGATAATTTATTAGATTTTGATGGTATACCATCTGGTATTGGTAAATTATGTAATTTAGAAATATTTTCAGCTGCTAATAATCAATTAGAAATGATACCAGAAGGTTTATGTCGTTGTGGTTCATTAAAAAAATTAAATTTAAGTTCAAATCATTTAATCACATTACCAGATACAATACATTTAATTTATGATTTAATACAATTAGATTTACGTAATAATCCTGATTTAATTATGCCACCAAAACCAGCTGAAATTACACGTGGTAGTGGTTTAGAATTTTATAATATTGATTTTTCATTACAAAATCAATTGAGATTAGCTGGTGCCAATGTACCAACACCTGTACAAACACAAAGTAAACCGGAATTTCCTAAACTAATGCTCTATGCAGACGACGTCTTTCTCACATGCGTAAAAATGACGTTACAGCAGATAGAAAAGTGCGTAAGCTACAGTTTCCGTATTTTTTAGAGAAATTAAATAAAAATGACTTTATAGACTCGATAAAAGCCTTTCTGAAATGAGACAAACGGCCAATATCTCTCAAAATCGTCATTTTCATTTGTTACTCTAGACTAATGCGGGGTGATAAAAAGATGTGGCAACACCGCTGTTGTGTTTGCATATGAAGAAGTATTATGCTTCTCTTTCTAACTGTTTCTTCATCTTCTTTTTACCCTCTCAATTGTGCGTGCGACGTTGCCAAACTTTCGGTAATGTGTTTTGCTGTCATTATTCACGATTACAAATCAAAAATTTAACTTCAATTATTTAAGTAGTTTCATCGGTAATTGCATGTTTTAAAGGTGTAATAATGTTCGCTAGATATTCAAGTTTATCATAGTCGGTTTTTAATTCTACAATGTTGGGCGGTTAATGGCACAATGAACACTTTGCTCCCATAAGAGCCTGTGTATAAGAGCTTTGGAAAATGTCATCTTTAAAGGCATTTTTCTAAGAAACTAGACCGTGAATCGTTTTTAAATTTTGAGAATAGTTCAATCAAGTATTCGTTGTGATACCTACCAAAGTTGGAAAACGAATTTTCCCAAAGATTCGCTCGAACCTCCTTAACAGAGTACTTTCTATTTTTTGTATTTTTGTTGCGTTTTTCTAAAAATTACGGAAATTGTAGCTTCAAGTGACTAAATCTGTATAGTGAGAAGCCTCAATCGATGTCATCCTATTACTGTGACTGCGACACGTTTTAACGCGCGTGAAAAAGACGTCGTGTGTATAGGCCCTAAAAATTTGTACAAACAACTGACAAAATTTTAGGTCCCAGTAAAGACCCGATTGCTAGAAAAATGCGTTTAAGACGTGGTAAACGTGATCATGAAGAAGCCGATCAAGATCAAGCGAAAATCTTAAAAGGTATGAAAGATATCGCAAAAGAGAAGAATAAGAGTTTACAGAACGATGATGGCAAAGTCGAATCATTAAAGTATGTCTTGATCATTCTAAAAAAAAAAAGCATAGTTTTATGAAAATATTTGCAATTTAGGCCGAAACGTTGGGATGAAACATTAGAAAAACCACCACTTGATTATTCCGAATTTTTTGAAGAAGATGCTGGCCAATTACCAGGTTTAACAATTTGGGAAATTGAGAATTTCTTACCGAATAAAATTGAAGAAGTTGCATATGGTAAATTCTATGAAGGTGATTGTTATATCATTTTAAAAACAACATTAGATGATAATCAATCATTAACATGGGAGATTTATTTTTGGATTGGTGAAAAAGCTTCAGTAATTCCAACAATTCTTTAATCTAAGACCCTGTTCAGATGCGACGGAAACCGCGCGGACGCAATCGGAGGCGGATTCTAGATCTGCATGGACACCGTGCGGTTGTATTACTACAGGATGTAATTATGTCGTTCAGTTGCAAGGCGGTTGTTGCATGTTGAAGTGAAGATGTGTGCCATCATACTTGGCGCTTGTATATCCGCACAGGAGCGGATTTGGTTGTGATGGCGCCCTAGGCCTGCTCTGATGTGCCGTCTTTGTTATAATGTCAGGAAATATAGTATACAGGTTGAAACATTTCATCCAGGAATGTAGGAGAAATTACAAGAATTAAGACAGTTTTATAGCCTTCGTGTGAACTGAAAAGAGATGGCTCGTAGAATATTTGTAAGATAATCTACCCTTAAGACTGTTCTATTACCTGTAGTTTCTTCTATGTTCCTAGATGAAGTGTTTTAGCCTGTATATAACATTTCTAAGTACTAACAGTGAGAGAAAAAGCGATAAAAATTGTTCTCAAAATCGATCATTCAGTTTGGAATTTTTAACACTTGCCAAATTTTGCCGCCCCTCAAATTGTGGCACCGTAGACCTGGGCCTCGCGGGCCTAGACCTAAATCCTTCATTGTATCCGCGCGGTCACCGCCGTGGCTGAACAGGGTCTTAGACACTCAAAAAAAAAACCTAAGATTTATTGTTTCTAGTTGGATAAAAGAGCATGTTCAGCAATACATGCTGTAAATCTACGTAATTATTTGGGGGCACAATGTCGGACGATACGTGAAGAACAAGGTGATGAATCTGAAGAATTCTTAAATTTATTCGATACACAAATTACTTATATTGAAGGTGGTCGTACTTGTAGCGGTTTCTTTACCGTTGAAGATAATGTAATAATTTTCCCAATTGTTTTTCTTGACAATATTTCTTATATCGAAAAATTGTAGACATTTGAGACACGTTTCTATCGTACACATACAGCCGGTCCATCAATACATTTAGAACCTGTTGAAATATCAGTAAAATCATTAGATCCACAATATGTATTTATATTAGATGTTGGTACAAAGATATTCTTATGGAATGGTAAAAAATCAAAAAATACATTAAAATCAAAAGCACGTTTAATGTGTGAAAAAATCAATAAAAATGAACGTAAAAATAAAGCTGAATTAATCACAGAAACAATTGGTAATGAAAGTAGAGAATTTTGGTTAGCATTAGGACAACCAGATGGTATACCACCAGAAGAACCACCACAAGTAACACACTAATCTATTTTTATTATGAATTTATTGTTAATTATTTTTGGTTTATTACACTTTAGGAGCATGTAGATCCAAATTTTGTACCAGTAGTACCACGTTTATATCAAGTACAATTAGGTATGGGTTATCTTGAATTACCACAAGTTGAAGTACCACATGCAAAATTAGTTAATAATTTATTAAATAGTAAGAATGTCTATATATTAGATTGTTATTTGGATGTATTTGTATGGATTGGTAAGAAATCAACACGTTTAGTTAATGCTGCTGCTGTAAAATTATGTGAAGAATTATTTAATATGATTGATCGTCCTGATTATGCAATGGTGACACGTGTTCGTGAAGGCACAGAACCACAAGTAATAATTTACAATTTATCTCTTTTTCCCCTTGATTTATATACTAAATGATATGGAAATTGCAACAACAAAAAGTATCCCTCTCTATTGGTTACACACTCTCCAACCCTTCGTAGCATCGTTTCTATCACATGGTCGATTTTCTTTAGACGTATTGTGTCCCAAGCAAACTGTAATTCGTGCTGTAGAGCTTGCAGTGTCTGCCGCAAGTTCCTCAATCTTCTCCCCATAACGTCCCAAACATGTTCTATGGGCGAATGATCGGGATGGCTGTGGCAGGAGATTGACATTACCCCCTGCAAATCGGTCTATAGAACGTCTTGCAATATGAGGATGGGCATTTTCCTCCTGGAATAGTGGGTCTTCCAACTGCCCAAGAAATGGAAGAATATACGGTAAATCGTTCAAAGGGTTATATGACGATCTTCGTTAGCTGACCATTGATCGGCAATTGATCTGGTACTGGAGAATTAATCTATTGTTGCCATAAGACGAAGATAGCGGTCCTGTACCTCATTTGTTTTTCTTTGCTCTCCTGTTTCTCTTATGCGACGTTCTTGACCCTTTCTAGTCTATGCCTGATAGCAGTACATGATGGTGGATTGGTTCCGGTTAAGGTGATTTGCAATTTCTTTAAATGAAAAACCATCTTAACGCAAACCAACAATACGACCTCTGTCGAATTCGCTTAATTGGCGGTAATTTCCACGGTGACGCAATGCAACAAGACAGAAATGAACAAAAGGTCGCAAAACATACAATGTTGTTGCAATTTCCATGTTATACAGGCCGGCCCTAGGATAGAGTCAGTCGAGAGGTCGCTCTAAGCGCTGGGAGGGAGGAGGCGCCAAATTCGAATCGATTGATTATAAATTAATCAATTTTTCGTGTTTTTTTTTATATAGATATTCAAGTGTAAATTTATTGGTTGGGATGAGGTGATTGCTGTTGATTTTACACGTACAGCTGAATCTGTACAAAAAACTGGTGCTGATTTAACAAAATGGGCAAAACAACAAGAAACAAAAGCTGATTTAACAGCATTATTTACACCACGTCAACCATCAATGCCATTACAAGAAGCCCAACAATTAATGGATGATTGGAATGATGATTTAGAAGTGATGGAAGCATTAGTATTAGAAGGAAAGAAATTTGTACGTTTACCAGAAGATGAATTTGGACATTTTTATTCACAAGATTGTTATGTATTTTTATGTCGTTATTGGATACCAATTGATTATGATGATGATGATGATGATGATGATAATAATGATAATAATGTTGTTGTTGATGATAATGATGAGAATCATATTAATAATAATAATAATAATCATAAACAACAACAATTACAACAACAACAACAACAACAAGATGATACACATTGTGTTGTGTATTTTTGGCAAGGACGTGAAGCTTCAAATATGGGTTGGTTAACTTTCACATTTACATTACAAAAGAAATTCAAAATGTTATTTGGTGATAAATTAGAAGTGATACGTACATATCAACAACAAGAGAATATGAAATTTATGGCACATTTTAAACGTAAATTTATCATACATCAAGGTAAACGTAAAGAGAAAAAACCAAAAAATACAGTTGAATTTTATCATTTACGTTCAAATGGTAGTGCATTATATACACGATTAGTACAAATAAAACCTGATGCTAGTTTATTAAATTCATCATTTTGTTATATATTGAATGTACCATTTGAACAAGAAGATGATTCTGGTATTGTTTATGTATGGATTGGTTCAAAAGCTGATCCAGATGAGGCACGTTTAATACAAGAAATTGCTGAAGAAATGTTCAATAGTCCATGGGTAAGTTTACAAATATTATTAGAAGGTGAAGAACCAGATAATTTCTTTTGGGTTGGTTTGGGTGGTAAAAAACCATATGATACAGATGCAAAATTTATGGAATATACACGTTTATTTCGTTGTTCAAATGAAAAAGGTTATTTTGTTGTATCAGAAAAGTGTTCCGATTTTTGTCAAGACGATTTGGCCGATGATGATATTATGATATTAGATAATGGTGAACAAGTTTTTCTATGGTTGGGTTCGAAATGTAGTGAAGTTGAAATTAAATTAGCATATAAATCAGCACAAGTTTATATACAACATATGCGTGTTAAACAACCAGATCGGCCAAGAAAACTATTTTTAACATTGAAAAATAAAGAATCTAGACGATTTTATAAATGTTTCCATGGTTGGGGAGCACACAAGAAACCACCAGAATAAATGGCAACAAAAAACAATATTGATATTTTAACTTAATTTATTCTTAAATCATACACACATATATCTATATACAAATTATAAATAAATAATTTTTAACAATTTTTCTTTGTAATTGATCAATTTTACAACAATTTTAATCATCATCATCATCATCATCGGATGGTACAAATAGATCGTTCTCTTCAAGAAAATTCGCAATATTCTTACTAATAGCAGCACCAATTAATAGACCAGGTATTACCACACAAAATATACGAATTATACCAAATGGGGTGCGATAGGGCTCCGGTGCAATACCACCAGTTTTGGTATGTATCATATTTGTTTTTAAAATTAATTGTTTCGAATTTTTTATATTTATAGAATTTGTTATAAATTTTAAACGTGATAACAACATTTCTATTATCAAAAAATTCTAAATTTGTTAATTTATTTTTGGAAATTGTTCGATATAACCTAATTTATCGTTTTTTGACAAACTGTCATTAAATTTGTAATTCTAATAATAGGTGTCGCTACTATTGTATCAACTAAAAATCGTTCGTCTCTAAAATTATTATGAATAAATGTATATATTTTTCTAAATTGATTCGAATTTGTTATCAGTTTTAAACGTGATAACAATATTTTTATTATCAAAAATTTGATTTATGGTTTTTCGACCAACTGTGATTAAATTTGTAATTCTAATAATAGGTGTCGCTACTATTGTTTAATTAAAAGTCGCTCTCTTACAAAATATTTTTATTATCAATAATTAATCATGTAATTTCCACAAATTTGGTACAGAATACAAATAATTGCATAAATTATTATAACCTTTAACATCAAACGTTTGATTATTGAAACAAATGTAATCTTCAGCCAGTATTGCTTTACCTTGTGAGATACCGTGTACCTGTAGACAGAAACATTTACAATAATAACGATTACGGTAAGTTTTTATATTCTACTTCAACATATCCTTCTAATGGTCGTGTTAATGGTGTACGTAGATTGATTGTAATCATTTCATTATCAGATGCACGTAAACTAAACGATTTCCCGCTACTATTTGTTTCAGTAACATAACCACAAATTGATACGGTACGACCTGCAAAACGTGGTAATTGTGCACCATTGATGATTTCTCTTTTATTTTCGTAATCATCCATTTTTGATTATT
>JAZBGY010001100.1:0-29445 GCA_037414755.1 Lydus trimaculatus | reverse complement strand
TATATATATATCAGGATAACAACTAAATCGTGAATGAATTTTCAATGTAAAACGTTAGTGAACGAAAAAATACCAGCAAAAATAGAATTTCTCGTTACGTTTTCTTGTATGACAAACGTTTAAAAATTCTTACAAATATGTGTAAATGTAATTTACGTTTCATAGTCAATTAATGTCAATATTTTAGATTTATGCAGCTCTGAAAAAAAAAATGTGAGGTTGATGAAGAAAATAAAGGTGTAGAAAATAGGCATATTGACGGCGTTAAAGGCGCGCCCGTTCTACCATAAAAAAGCCGTGAAATTTAATAAGACCGCATTCTTATAGATCGTCGTAACATACCACAAGTCTTTACAGAAATATTTGCATTCATAAAGAAAAAATAATTTACAAACTTTCAGGGGGTAGTTTGCATTTTGATTGGATTAGTGCATTGTATAAATTATAGTGAATGTTTTAATACAACATATTATTTCGTATAACAACATATGTCACTGGGTGCTCTACAAAAGTAATCAAAATGAGTAATGTAGCTCTACATATATGTATGCATAGTTTTAACATTTAGTAGTGGAACGTATAAAGTTGATGTGTAGTAGTAACGTGTGCAATTTTCTTCACACTTGAAAAAGCTTACTTATTGTTGTTGTTGTTGTAGCTGTAACAATGACACCAGAAAACTTTAAAATACCGTTAGAGCAGCAAATATGCTACATATCGTTTATAATTCGAAGTCAGCCCCGGCATTTTATTATTTTTCAGCTTATGTATTCTCCTCACCCACATAAAAATGATGATTTGTCTTTTCAGGATTCTTGCTTTGCAACAAAAATAAAACAACAAAAGACATCTGATTGTTTCGGTTTTTATACGTCATTTTTCATGTCAATTCAATGCGTTCTTGAGTTTTCTGTTTATTAAAATGTCCACTATTTGAAATATAGGACTATGGCATGATCTTGAAACGCAAAGCTTCAGACAAAAATTCAATAATAATCACATCGTAGTCGCTTTGTCGGTACATATACTGGAATTGGAACGATACAGAGAAGATTAGAATGCCCCCTGCGTAAGGATGACACGCAAAATCATGAAGCGTTCCAGATTTTTAGAAAAATTAGATTAATGGATAATTGCACCATATTCACTACAGAGTTATTCGCCGTAGAATGTGCCTTAAAATGTATTAAGGACAGAAACCTTGGGGATTCTGTGATTATCTCCTATTCCCAAGCTGCCTTACAACCGATTAATGGCTCCCGGTATTAGAACTATTAGAACTCAGTGTTATGTAAAGTTAAGGCAATAATTAACGAATTAAGTACAGGAGGAATAAAGATTACCTTTATATGGGTTAAGGAACATATTGGTATAGACGGAAACGAGACGCTCTTGCTCGGGAGGCGGCTGCCTTGGCAGATGTAGATTGTCCTTTCTGTGTAACTGACCTGCCTAACATCCATAAAAGTTTGTTAGCTAAAAACTGGCACAAATGGTGGGAAGATTTTACTGAAACTTCAAAAAATCATTATTGCCTCATTCATCCTTAACTCCCCAAAAGCACACCATATATTTTTGATTACAATAGTGCGATTAAAGATAAACCATGGCCGCTTAACCCAACATTTGTTTAGAATAGGACTTCACTTAGATGTTCATGAAACGGAACGGCAATAGCTGACCTGAATCACCTCTTCTTCTCTTGTAAGAGATTCCTTAATGAAATTAAAATGTTGGTAGATCTTCTAGTACAACTCAGTATACAACAACCGCAGTAACAATAAAAGGGAGGAGATCTACGATGCCTTAGTGGCACACATACATAGTGTATCAGTAGATGTTTAATTCGTATTTGTATTTCATTCTGTGGCAAATGAACCTTGCCTCTGATGCCAACACTCACCTCCAACAACAACAACAACAACAACAACAACAACAACAACAACAACAACAGCAACAATATACCGTCCAAACTTATTTGGACTTATTCTTACTGGATGGATCATTTCAATAAAGGACTGGAAGTTTCTGGGGAAGATATTGTCACTTTTTAAATGACAAAATTCCAACTTTGTCCAAAGAAGCATCTATTTTGTGCTACCATAGGGAAATGATTTAGTAGGCAAGGTAAAAATAATGGAACAACAATACCAATTCCAACAACTATCTTTTTTTGTTGGATTTAAACTTCGTGGTTTAGTAAACTATAAAGTTTTCAAATAGTGAAAGCCTTATGCTTTACGATTAGCCATAAAGAATGTTGAGCTACGAACGTAGACTATGCTTCCTCTCTTATCCAACGTATATTCATCTTTTCTCCTTAAAACTTGATTTAAGATCAACCTTTACTTAAGGCAGTCTGAATATAAAACTCACTTTTTTTCGTTACATCCTTAAGTTCTTTTGTTTTAAAATGAGTCTTATGTTCACGATTCAAGACAAAGTTCAGCTTAGCTCGAGATTTAGGAACGGACGACAAAAACAAAATAGATGCAAAACAAGTCGGAAAGAAACATGGGGAAAATAAACGGCAGACTTTATTAACTCTGTGACTCTTCATTCTTTCTTTGTTTTACTTATTCCTGTTTGTGTAACAACAGTTTTATTCTATTAGCGACCTTATTATTTTGCACCGCCAAGGGCGCCATATACTATCCTCATCTCAGTCATCCCGCTAAACTAAATAAACAAAAGCAAAAAATAAGAGATTCAACGTTTACCCCCTATTGTCCAAGTCAACGGTAAATATAAACTTAATTTTCCCACAAAAATTCCTCGAAATTTTGACAAAATAAACGACAAGGCTAGTTATACACACATACAAAGTATCTCATGAAATATTCGCAACAATCTCATGAAATTACCGTTGCAGATGTGTTTTCATACGTTCTAACAACAACACAAAAAAAATTCCCACAAACGACATCTTTTACATTTATGATAATAATTACGAAAGCCATTTGTTTGTGCAGATTTACAATGACAAATTTTGCTGTTTCTTTAGCAAAAACGAAAAAAATTTTAGAACGTATTGTTTAAGTGGTTTTAAAAAATTCAACAAACCAACATCACAAGGGTACACTAACAACATTGATTACAATATCCTCATTCTCTGTTTTGTTATCGTTCACTATCGCGTCCAGACACCATGGAATTACGTTTTTATAAAATACAATAAAGCGAATTTGTGGTGCAGAAACGAAAATATCTATAAATGAAGTAAATATCGTTTCAATATTCGTACAGTACATTTACACACAAATACAATGTACAAGTTTCAAGCTAGAACAGTATAAAGCTAACGTTTGTAAATAAGTAAATCCCAGATGGCCAACAGCCAGAGAATGAAGGGAAAAGCCATTGCTGTTATCTGGAAAACACCAACCATTCTCTAGATTTCTATATAAAAACTTTCTCTAGATCAATTCAATGTATACATGTATGTGTGTGTGTGTATGTGTTGCTTTCTGAATACAACATTTTCCATAACATGTTCAAGTTTTTCTTTTATATCTTTACAACCGTTACTTTGAAAAACTTTAATTTTTTTCTCTAAAAAAAAAGTAATAAAAATAGGCGAATAACAGGAATAAAGTAGCCAACCAACCAACTGAAACAGTTTGTAAAGGAAATTAACTTTTAGCATGAGAATTTACACATGAAAAGATTACAACATACTTCAGGCAACTTGAATGGTTTCAATACCAAAAACTGTGAAATGTGCAACATAATTTCTGAAATTGCACCAGTTTAAACGTATATCATGTGAATATCCCAATTGAATTCTCACAATTATTGCCGCTAGTACAACGCAAAGCACCTTATATATAGAGAGTAAATGTTATATTAGAAATGGAATATGGCCATTAAACCTGCTATATATTTTACTTTAGTTAAAATTCTTGTCGTTTGCTGATAAAATACCCTCAAGTGTATTTTAAATTATGTAGATCTTGGGATATGTCTTGTTAAGTACAGTTTAATATGCTGCATATGTGAAATGTTTGCCACATAAGTTTTACTAAATGTAGTTGAAAGAAAATTTGATGCTTGGATGGATTTATATTCTTGCCACAATTTTCTGTACAAACTACAAAAAAAAAAACGACACAATCATATTTCTAAAGTTTTATTTATTGATAGAACGTCTCTTTACAAACAGACTTGTTTTGCACATAATTTTCAAACTTGTTGAATCATTTCTATAGTTAGAACCACATCAACTAGTTCTATAGCAGTAGATTTATGTGTTATTTTTTTAAAAGTGGAAGAAATTAAATCTTCCTTAAAAAGAATTAAGAATCATAAACAAAATCTAATGTTTTTTCTTCTTCATTTATCCGTATCTCTATGAAAGTTTTTGAAAGTTTCCAACTATTTTCAGCAATTATAGTTTCAGGGCTGCTAAAGACTAATCTTGCAATTGTGAAATGAAGACTTTATTGCTTCGAGCATATTTATAAAGTAGATGTTCCTGTTGAAGCTGCTAATTTAGGAACTGTGTCTCTTGAAAATAATTTGCACTGCATTCACTTCCGCTGTCATAAGGTGTTTTAGTAGACCTTAGTAGCTAATTAGAAAACTGTAGAAACAGATTTTTGCTACTAAATCACCAGTTTTATTATTTATTTTCGCAAACTACCGTAATCTATTAGCTAACGTTTACTATTTTTGGAAATCAATACGAGATAATCTACAGGAGTCTTTGTTCGATTCAAATGCCATTTGTTAGCCGGTAGAAGTACTAGTAATTGTTCAATACAAAAATGTCGTTGATTCCCTACGTATATTAACTGCTTTTGTATAATATTACTACACTGTCAGGTATCAGTTTTAGAAATCCGAGAAGAACAACTTCTACATGACAAAGTTACCGAATAGCTCAGTTATTCAAGCAAAACAGGAACAATATAACTGACCACAATTAACATAAGCGAAATATGAATAAGATTATACTACTAACAGTTACATATTGTGACCAAGATTGTTATTCATACTAAACTAAATTGTGTAAAGCTTAACTATGCAATTACTATGATTGTGCTCACCGTTAATTGGAGATTAATTATGTTGAATTATGGTAAACATTAAAAGCAGTGGCGTAGCGGGGCTTTAAAAAGTGGGGGGGGGGTCAAATTCAAAGTTACCAAATGTTACCTATACAGACTCAGCGTTTCTAATACGAACATAGGAGAAACATAGCACCAGCACACACCGACACACTCTTTGGGGTTTTGCAAAGATAAACAGAAAATAAGTGGTCAGGCGTCTAAGAACGCCACCTATTGACGACACCTAGTCAAAAATCTTACTTTACCATCTTTGTAATGATCATAGCGTAACATCAGCGGGCAGATATATTAGATAAAGATCAAAATAAATCGGCATTCTTGCTTATTTTCTGTTCAACCCCTACGAGTAGGTGTGCTTGATATTATTCCTATGTTTTTATTAGAAACGCCTTACCTGTGTATATTATTCATTAGTATTTTTACCGAATGAACATCAAAGCCGATATCTGTTTTGGTCATAATGAATGGCTATCCCAATAAATCGATAGCCCAATTAAACGGAATCTACTGTACATAAAAAGTGTTTCTCAAAAAGTTTGAACTATTTATTTCTCGTGGAATATCTTGGCGGGAGACCCCCTAGGCTCCACTAGGCTATGACACTGTTAAAAGGAATATCATCTTGAGTTCTTTCGTTGTTGAAAGTATTGATTAGGTGTTGCTTGTAACGTTAGAAAACACAATCTGAAACTACAAAATCTACGTGTTGATTATTGAATTTACATTCCTTATTTATACATAAAATAGAATTTGAAGTTTCAAAATATAATTGTCCCTTTTCGTAAAATAATTTAACATGAAAATGTGAAAGCTTTTGTTTAAAGTTTACAACTATTAAAATAAAACTAATTTTCTAATATGCAAAGTTACAGTTTCTAGTTACTTTTCCACTGACAATTTTACAAGAATATTTCTTTTAAATTAAATCATCCATCAATTAGGAAATTTAATTGTAAATGCAACTATTATGCAAAAAAATTGTATTATGCATCATAAGGTAATAATTTCCATCGATAATCAGCAGTTTGTACTTGTTTGACGTGATGTATTCGTTCACGTTATAACGCATTATTTTCACATGTTATTATTTTTCATACACGATAACTTGTCGCATTTCATATAATAGGCTTAGCTTAGGGGTGAGTTTCATGTGTTTTTTTTATAGATAGATAGATAATCTTTTGTTCATTCTCGTTATTTTTAAATTGGTAGGTACTTTAAGGTGTAGTTAATTGCTTTTAGCAATACTTACTTGAATAGTGTCCACAAACTTGCAAAATGTATCCGGTGTTCATTTGCCATTTCCTACAGGTTTGCAGTTTTTCTGTTGACTAAATACAAAATCAACCAACCATCTACAGGAAGACAATTGTTGGTGTCCAGTGTAAACTAACAGGCTTTACAGGAAAACACTAGGTCGGATAAGCATCCTAATGCTTCACACGTCTAAGTCGCAATACACACACCAAAGCATGTTTTTGATACACTATTTAGTTTGTTCAGCTCTAAGACAGATTTATTAAACGTTTGCATTGCTTCGTTATGTTTCAATCCTGTTTTACCGTAATAAAATTTATCGTAAACCTTTATACACACTAATAAAAAGGATCACAAATTGTAAAATGTATAAATAGTAATTAAACTTCAGCTTAAATTAAATCCACCCAACAATATCAATACGTGGAACGTTGATAGGGAGATTACCAATAACGCCTGATGTTTATATGATAATCTAATCCTATTCGCCTTCATCTTAATCTCCATATAAACTTGTATGTGAATAACGATTATATGGGGATTAAAACGAATAGTGTATTTATAATTAAATCAAATACTACTTACACAAAATTGTATAGAAAAAGTGTTCAATTTTGAAAAATAAATTTTAATTAAATACCCAACAAATCACACTTCTAAAATAATACAGATGCAATGAATATTCAACACAATTATTCAAATTAAGGCTTTTTATTTACATTGAAATGAGGAATATTAAATATAATTCCTTTGAGATTGACATTTTTAAATTACTATTAAAGTGCGAATTGACAAAATAACAAAACAAGAAAAAAATTGTAGCTTTAATGAAAAACTGTTTTTTGTTGACATTCCTATTTACATAAAGTTGTTAGTAGTACTTCTTTCACCCCCCATCCCCATCTACTCAAAAAATTGAGTTATATTAGGATTTACATATACAATAACTAACTGTCACTGTATATTACTTCTAGTTGAGTTACTCCACGTATACATATGTTGAAGAGTACAAACAGAAAACGAAACGTCTGATATCGCAAGTTATCAGAAAATGTAAAAGTGAACTGACAAATATCGTCCTATACGTAATCCTTTTAATAAAATGAATAAAATGATCGTATGTTATATGAAACTACACACTGGTTTATATCTCTAACAAAGCTGATATACTCGTAATATACGGAGTACTATCAGGCAATTTTTATGGTGTAAGCTTTGATTACGTACAGGCAAAGCCATAAAAGTGAAAACTCGTAAAAATGTTGATATCAGGTTATAATAACAGACACTGTTGTATAGGTGAAATAAATCAATAATTTCATATGAAATACAAGCAATCTAATAACGAATGAATAGTATGTGGTGTAATTAACATTCACTAATACTCAATATGTTGTTGTAGAGGTTGGTCAGAATCCATTTAACATTCAGTGATCCTTGAATTCGATGTAAATCAAGTCGTTATCATGCATATAAATTCACAATGTGGTATAATTTCCTTTCCATTGTAGGTAAACTACTAATCGTAATAATTGATAAAGACGATGAGATAAATTAGATTTTTTTCTAGTTTAGTAATCTTGTTCCTAATAAAACGGTAGAGTGTATGTTTAATTTAGCATTAAAGTAAGCTTAAAAGCCGCTTCATTGTTATTTACAGTTAAAACAAAACAGGGATCAAATTAAGCATACAGTATATCCTGTTCTGAATAATGCTTTCTTTTTTTTTTTTGTTAATTTTCAGTAAGTGCTTTTGTAAATATATAACAGGCGTAAGGTGGAAGACAATTTTTAGCACTATACAAAAATACACTTCTCACAGTTCTATATGCTAATAACTACTTCAAAAGTTTCCCAGTTAGAGTGTGCTTTCATTGAAAATACCTTATAGACGCAAATTGGAATGTAAAGATAGATACAGAGGCTGCCCAATAAAATAAAGAGACCTGCACATAGTTGTCTTACTACAGATGACCTATATTAGGAATCCTAAGAAAATCCAGCCCCACTTCCTACAAATCAGTTATAATGGCTTTGAATTACGAAAAAGCCTGCTAAATACCTACCTTAGGAAATAACGAGCATCTTATCCTTTCAACGACCATCAACTGTATTTTATTCACACCTTTTTAAGTGAGTACTTCGAGAGTTAACAAAATAAGAACTGTATGTATGAATTTGTCTGGTGGCAGCAGCTGCTAGTGATTCAAAGTCTTGCAACTCAAAATACAACAATTACAATTTTTTCTTACGTCCCTAAGAGGTTTAATTCTGTACAGAGTTCCAATCTTCGTAAATAGTAAAGGTGGTGATTAAGTTCTATGAAACAGCCTTTCGTTGACTCAATAATTTTCAAATATTTCCAACTTTTCAGTAGTCTGCAATTGTGAAACATTTCTAGGGTGTCTCTTGAGGGAAGATTCAAAGAAAACTGACAATATCATTATAGTATCGAATGAATGATTTATGAAGCAATTTAGCAAACATATTTAATTCACTACTTCATCACCAACGACTGTTACAATTACAACACAACCACTGTTTTAATGGTGGAGCAATTAGTAACAAAACTTAGCTGTGTAAACAGTCTCTTTTCTATAGTTGATAACACACAAAGGTAGACAGTTGTTGATAATTATTTTTTTTTCATTTTAGTCTGTTTGTTATCCTTGCTGTCATTACCGTTTCCCATCATCTCAAAAGTTAAAATGTGAAAGCTTAACTAAAGACACTATTACCGCCCCCTCATCACTATCATCATTATCCCCTTTTCTTCTTTACTTGTATATTATTTCGCTGGGTGATCCCTTTGAAGATCAAAACATTAAACTTCTTGGCACGTGTCTAACAAAATGTAACAAGAAGCTGGTGCGATTGTGTGTGTGGCTCGTTTTAGAAATGGAAAGCTATTAGTGGCGTCTGGTTAGATGTTGCTTCATTATCGACTGTTTCTGTGGTTTGAATATATAGTGTCGGATGTTGGACTATAATGTAGACTTCTGAGTCCCCGTAAGGGGTTCTGTCTGCGTACAATCGATCGACTTTTCTTAACGAACTAGGTCAATATTCTTCTTGTCTATACGTACTTCTATATGTATATTTACTTATAATTTGCGTTATTGTCTACAGACTTCAAATTAAATAAGTTAACAATGTTTGCTTGTTTAACAAAAGGAAAGTACGAGTATTTACTATAGAGGGAATTTATTATCTTCTATATTCCATTCAGATCTTCGACTATACCACCACCTTTTGTTCGAATCACCGTTTAATTGACTTATTGTTAGTCTTAGCAAAGAAATATCGATTAGTTTCCATATTAATTGAGACATAACGATATGTTGTTCATTTTATCTATGTTGTTGTTAGCCGACGGAATGCTACATATAACTATATCGTTGCTGATATAAATATTATTTAGGTTATTCATATAAAGGGTGAATTAGAAGGCCTTTGGGAACATTTGGTTGTCTGGTGGTAATTATCCTACCCGAAATTACAACTCTAAATTTATCTTAATACCCAATTTCGGCTATAATACATTACGCTATCTGTAACATGGATTTTTAAATAAACTACAATATTGATTTTTCGTTTAAATTTTGAACTAATACCGGATAGTAATATAATTTTAATTCAGAATTTCGTCCCTATATTTGTTTTAATAAATTAAGCACGAACAAGACAAAATATTAAAGATTTAGTTAATTAAGTGAAAGATTACGAGAGATATTGAGGAAAGCAAATAAATCGTCTTAAAAGTAGGTAAATGACCGTCAAGAGAATGAGACAAAATTGTTTAAGCAGGAAGTCTAAAATTAAATAACGTAACAATATCTACGAAATATTGAATTTACGAATTTAATATCAGTTTAGCGTATAATGTTGCAAATAATTGGGGACGTTGCTGATGAACAGTCTCTGGAGAACTGAATTAAGCGAAACATTATTATTTTTGTGTAAGTTGATAATGTGGTTTGGCTCTTGGTTTTAAAAGTATGGTTTAAATGACGGAGAAGCTCTATGGACTGAGATGTCAATGCCACTTAAATGTACAAGTCCAGAAGAAACATGCAAAAAACTGGCAATTCTAGTATCATGATTAATGCTACAAACTCTATCATCTATCCCCGTATTCTACCCTTCCAGAAGTTCTAGGGGTAATCATTTTTTTTTCACAATTATTTTACAAATACCTAACTATAGCGTTAGATGAAACAGTTTATATGTTGAAGATTCTATTCCTCTGAGATCTCTGGGTGTTTACTGAATTTCATGCTCATGTGCATTAGTGTAACAAAACAATCACTAAACTCACATGATACAGAACATGAGGATTGTGCATATAGGTGGATGCATAGTTGTATAATAAGGGCTGGGAAATGAGCAAATCTGGTACGACTCTGCCCAAATCTTCCATGTAACTTCCACTACTATAACTTCCAGCATCACTGAGAGGATCTTACAACTAATAAAGATTGACGTAAAAGCTTGTATTACATGATGTTATGAGCAGCAAGTAAACAAATTGTTTGAATCGCATTTTTTTTTATTGTAATCAAAAATATTCGGATAATGTTTGGAAGACAATTCAAATTCCCTGTGAAACTCTGATAGTTACTGTTTGCTATTAGAATTATGAAGAATTATAAATAAAGAAAAATAATGCGAAAACTTAGTCAATTACTCAAAGATTAAGGGAAATGTTCTGTAAAATAAACAAAAAGTTTTCGAAACGATATAGAAATGGGAAAGAATTAAAGTTTCAGTTTTTGTTGCTAATCCAGCAACAAATTTCAAATATTATGATAACGCCTAAATATCAGCTTTTACGTATTTCTATATCGTTCACTAAAATGGTAAAAGCGTCGGGATAATTTTATCATCTTTATATAAGAAGATTTAAGTTTAAAAAATTTTTTTTTCTTCTTCAAGTTGTTCAAGCACACTTTCAAAACACAATTCGTTCCATCTGGACAAACAAACTTATCCCCGTACGTGATACTGACGGTTTTTCTACAACAAAAATTTTTGAATTATGTTCAAAAACTACTTTACGCCAATCCTTGTATAGTGTCTTAACGTTATCCTTGTCTCTTTAAAAGTTTGTGTTTTTCATTCTGTAAAATTAAATTTCTGTGATTTCTGTATTGTTGTTTTAAAACTGTATTTAAATTAAAAGTTAGCTACCTGCATGAAGCTTGTCAGTGGTGTTGAATTATGTCTCAAGTTCTGTCAAATTTATTTTGATTTTTCGCTCACGTTTTAATTGAAAACGTTTTTCTTTAATGTTGAATAAAACAAATTTGAGACAGCTTTTCCATAGAGAATTCACAATAATAAATGTTCACGTTAGAATTTCAGTGGAATCAATGGTTTATCGTATTTTGAAATGAAACTTGAATTTCTTCAATCTTTTGCGTTATTAAATTGTGAAGTAACAAAATTTCTTTTCATTTATACATTCAAATTTTGCATGTTTTTGTTATCATGATCAAAGGAAGATGTCATCATAATTAATTATTCGATTAAATCGAGGAAATCCAATGGAATCGTCTAGTTTTCGTTTCGCTTTGTTATCTATTCTGCTATGTGAAAATATTGGGTGATGGATTATACAGATATGATATATAGATGTAAGTATAGAAACAAACATTAATCATTAGTTTTCAGGAGGAAAACAACGTATATTCAAGACATACCACAATAATTATATAGATTATCTCAATTACTTGCAGAATTTCAATCTTTTTATTATAATATCGATGAAACTCTACCAAGAAATTAATAGTTTACACTAACTATTTAAGTTATCTCTATCTACAAAGTTTTACTCGATTACGACAATAGAAACTTTCAAATAGGTGAATAGTTGTTATAATTCTTGTTCGTTAAAATACGCATACCTTTACCGAATACTTTCCAGTTAAACAAGCTAATTTTAGTTCATAGTTTCCACAATTTGTGGAAATGAACACCTACTTTAATCTCAAAACTATTCTGTCACCGTTCCAAGAACTGAACTGAACATTTCAAATCTAATAACACACCGTTGATAACACTGGGACAATGTTTCAAGAAGATCACACACATACATACATAGAAAGATATTTTGCTTTACTTGTGTATACTTCAACAAATTGAGGTAAATTAAATTTTGAGAATTAATCATTTTTCTTTCTATTCGTGACAGTTTGTATATGCGTGCACATTTAATTAATTTCTAAACGAAGTGGCTGATTTTATAATAAAATATAAAACGAATAAAAGGAAATTAAATGATTGTTGAAAAGATAAAAGAAACAATAAATAAAAGCTCTAATTCAATCTTATCTAGCTAATAATCGCCGATTTGAAAATAATCTCCTTCTCGCGCCGTTTTTAGAAAGAATAGAAGATTTATTAACAAGGATTTCCTATATTTTCTCTCTCAAATGTTTCGTTTTTTCCTTCTTTGGATGCTTTAGCTTGTGATTAAACACCATCATGATTGTATCTTTCTGTTATTCAACCCGAAAAAGAAAAGAGGAACAGTGAAAAGTTTTATACAAACATATCGCGTGTTCTTCTATATTTTATTTTGTTATGTTACAGTAATTTATCGCATCAAAAGCTAATAATTCATAAAGAAATGTCCAATTTCATAATTTTCTTGCTTCTATCCCTACTATAACTGTGTATGTATAATTTGAACAAATCCAAAAGGTATTGCTGCTTTGCGTGCATTTAATTCCAGTACAACATGCAATTTGCATAACTCTTTGGAAAGTTGTCAGACTTTGTAATCGTTACAGATTTTAAAACATGAAAATCTATAATTTATTCAAAAATTGGTGATACAGCAAACTTTACATGGAAATGTCAATTACAAAGACATGCATTAGTCGATTTTGTAAAATCCAAAAATAACTACACCTACAATAAGAATTCTCAGTCCAAAAACTTCTTAGCAGTTGTTAACGATTTTCTTTCACTCCTAAAATTCCTTTCTTGTCAATCTAACAAGCTTTGTGCTACATTTAGATTTTCGCATTTCTTCCCATTGTTTTTCATGAATACAGGATTAAATCCGGAAACTAAACAGTCTATGATAAAGCCTCTTCATTCACAATCATTTCAACGTTGAAAACAATATTGAATGACGAAATTCGTTAATTCATTTTTGGCAAACAAATAATCCCGTAATCGACTTTACAAGACACGCGATACTAGGCTTACTTTTCCACTAACAACAAATCCTTTGCTGCTTTATACCTCCTTAATTCCAATTCTATAATACGCTGACTGCCTAGTAGAAGCAGTTGAACTTACAATTGTTAAGAGCAAGTTCAGAAAGGTAGAATGTGACAACAAAATAAGTCTGAGACGATTGATTTTCAGCGAGTACACCTAATAATACAAGAATTTTACTGGTTCTTTAGTTCTTGTCTGAATAGTCTCTTTTACCAGTCATTGGACTGGAACCCGTTAATCCTTATCACATCAAGATCCAGTACCTGATCAATTGCTAATCAATGGTTAGCTAACGGTTCACCACAGAATCCGAACTTTCGGCTTGCAATCGTATCGACCACACTTTGTGTTAGCAATAATAGCGCAATGCCGACAGCAGCGTTTGGAGTGGTATAGGTTACGACTGCACTGGAACCTAGAGTGGCATAGGGTAGTCTTTAGTGAGGAATCCCGGTTCTGCAGGATGAACGGATGATGGTCAGACGAAGACGTGAGGAACAACGCAATGTTGAATTTTCTGTTGTAAGGCCTATGCACCAAACTGTGGGGATTATGGTATGGGGTGCTAAAACTTATGAGAGTAGATCTTGTTTGGTATTCCTCCGAGGCAATATGACCGCCCAGCGATATGTGGATTAAGTGGTAGAACCCCATATTCTTCCATTTCTTGAGCGGTTGGAAGGCCTGCTTTTTCAGCAGGATAATTCTCGTCTCAATATTACAAGACGTTCTATGGACCGATTTGTAGAGGGTAATGTCTATCTCTTGCTATGGCTACCCCGACCTCCCGATTTTTCGTTACATAACCGACCATAGTACCTTTGCTGACCGTTCCATAAGTAGGTTAAGGAGTCAAGCGCTCTTAACGAGAACACAAGAAAAGAATTATATTAGGTGATAATTGATAGTGCTTATAAAAGACATGTTTTTGTTTCAGAAACATTTACAACTCTCCAGTATTTCACTGTATCTCACATTTCACTTAAAAGAGCACCAGTATTTTCTACAGTGTGGAAGAAAAATTTTGTATTGAGTGTTCTGCTTCTTGGTATCTTCTTAACATTTTGATGATCAACGCATTTCGTTGTTAATCGATTTGAAATACATCCCTTAGACTGTATTTGCCACTTCAATGTGGGACACTAGTGTATAGAGTCTACAACTAAAGATAAAAATCATATGGGAAACTAAATTGTACAATTTGACACTTGTGTAACTCTATGTTAATTAAGAAGAGCAAATATGCTGTTAGTTAGCCTAAATATGACTCACTCTTGAATTTGCTTTAGGTTTAGTGAGCTGAAATAATTGTAATTTCACCAAGTTGAACTTTTTTCATTTAATTTAATTCTAGCATGACAACGACAAACAAAAGCCAATCCTATAAATGTCTTATATACAAAAAATATATATTGAATTGTAGGTATATATAAGAAAACGTAAGAGAAATGTCGCGACATGAAATTGACACTAACTTTTCTATATTTCCCTAGTGTATCTAGTTCGTGTTTTATCCCAAAATAGTATTTTATTTGTAACAAACTTCTCAAATATTCATTCTTGAATCTATTTCCATTTCCGTTCCAACATATATAGGAAGTGTGAACTGAACATGATACCAATATCATATCAGATTTTTGATTTTGTGAAACGTATATACGATTTTTTGATTTAAAAGAATGAAAAAAAAACACATTCCATATGCATGTCACGATGAGAATCTTTACAGTCGTCTAACAGTCAACTGATGTTCGGTTTTCAACTAAATACGAGACCAATTCAAAAGAAAGCGTTGACATGATGCTATTTAAATTTACATACACGTCGGATTTTCTGAAACTGTAAATAGAATTTTGCTGATAGTGTTGATATTGTTGTCATCATTAAACGACTTTCAAAATCTTTTCAATTCCAGTAGTTGAAATAATAATATTGTGATAATTAATTTTATCAGTTTAAGAGACTTGGTAACTTTAACAAACATCTATCTTCATTACCATATCAATCTTAACAAACTAATTATCTTGAAATATTCTTTTAAATTCAAATGAACAATAACAATGTTAATGTTAAAGAAAGGGAGTGAAAGCCTATATAGAAAGCATTGAAAAGGATCTTTTGTTGTTATACGTTTCGCTATTCATGTGCTTTTGTGTGACCCTACTATATTCAAGGATTGAATGCAATTAGCATAATGGTCTTTACAGTTCCATTTCAGAATATGTATCATAAACGGTTCTATGTAGATGAGCTTTATATTTCAATTATAAGTAAATTATCTTTTGTCTGAAAAGAGCTACCATCATACGCAACATTTAATTGGTAGCTTTATAATAGTTACCTTTGTTGCTAAGGGTGTGCCCAGACGTGTTTAAAGCAATTTGGCATATGTAAGGAGGTATGGTTTATTGATGCCAAATATCCCGCTAACTCCTACCGACAGCTAAGTAGAAACAATGAGTATACAAAAGTCTGACGCAAGCCCTATGATAAGGGTAAGTGTAGGTCTTTCAATAACTTTAGTCAAACGGTTTAGTATAAAAATTTGCATCTTCTTTATGCATGTCGGCTTTAACTTGCCAAAATTGATGCAGTATCTCCACGATGAAAACCTGCAAAGCCTCAATGGTTTACTGAGCGATCATGCTGATCGGCTTCAAGATAGAGATATGGATTTGATGGAAAACTGTGTTGCAGAATTTTCAGAAATAAAGTCTTACAAAACATACAAAAATCTTTATTATTCAACTATTAAAGGATCATCCGGCAAACTGTTCAGGAGTTCGATTTGCAACATTGTAGATCAACTTGGAGCGAAGATAGTTTCTGGAAAAGAAATTAAACGTTAAATTTCCAAACTACGTCTCAATAATCCTAACATTCATTTATATCATTAAGAAGAGAAATAAAATTCTATCCATTTCGTTATTTCAATGAGACACTTTACATTATCCTTAGCATTATTGCTGTCGTTAAACGAAACAATAAACGGTTGAAGTTTCTCCTTTATAATCGCTCCATCTTTAATGAAAATGGTGACGTTAAAAATTATCAAGATTTCAACATAGAGACATCTTTTACTTTAAGTTTCAATTTAGAGGATTTATCTATAAATCCTTGTTATCACTCATGGAGAGCTGCTGGGCAATTTTTCACATGTTAACTCGATAAGATTAAGACATGACTAGAAAACTATTATTTAGCGAATTTACAGTGGTTCAAACAAACTGTTAAACAATAGTTTTTTGTGAATCATGTCAAGGATCAAGGAGTTTAAACAAGTCTTGATCCACTCAAAGTTCTATAATCCTCAGGTTCAATCCACTACTATCCATGTTTTTTTTTTGATTAGTACGATGTATTGGTCTTATTTCTTATCAGAGAATAAAGCTTCAGTTACAGATCGTAGACAAAAATTAAATAACAAAGATATTGAATCAGAGGGTCTTTTGTAAAAAAATTCGATACAATCTCCAGAACAATAAAGATCAAATAAAGATTTTTTTCTATTCCAAGAATAGAAAAAATAGAGAGTAAAATTATTACTGCCGGGCATCTGCTTGGAAAAAGCATTTAATTTAAAAATCCTGCTTTTTTCTTAAAAGAAAAAAAAAAGGTTGAATAATGTAAGCTATTCTTTATTGTTTGTTCTAACGAGACGGTCTTGGATTGTTTTTCGTGATCGTTAGTCGCGCACTCATAAACGGACCTTATTAAAAAGTTGTTCAAACTTTTTTGGATTATGGCCGAAACTCTTCACATAAAAACATGTCGGACGCGAAACAACTTAAGCAAGCTTTCTACCAGCATTTGTCGGACATTTAAAAGTTGCTATACAATACAGGAAGCAACACGCGTCGCGCTTATATCGTATGGTCTGTGTGGATTTGACACGTGTTAGTGAATGTATCACTACATGGACTCCGAAAAGCGTTTGAGGGGAGTGTAGCTTACCACTTTTAAAGACAGATAGCTTGTTCCGGGATAAGCTTACTCTTTCTAATTGATCGTGAGTGAAAAATCACCAATATGAGAGCAGTTACCGGTTACCGGTCTCATAGCACAATGTTTTATAAAATAACCATGCGCAGAAACTTAGGAAGAGACAGCTTGTCCCGGCGCTATTCTCTGTCCTTAAAACTTGGTATTTACGAAACTCCACCGTTGTTTAACATAGGGATTCGGAGTCCATCTATTATAAGTCCATGATCACTATACAGTTTTAAAAAAAGCAAAATTGTCGCACTTGTGAAATTCCGTAATGATCGTACGAAAAATGCTGTATGATTGTAGGACTCGCCGGCGTTTGTGTTGCTATCTATCTAACATTGTAAGGTGGACTTACAATGTACTACTACTATTTAGACTACCCCTAACCCCAGGACAATAAACTGGAAAGTACAAGCGGTAATTTATCTTTGATAAGAGACGCGACAGTAGTCTGTATCACTTATAAACCCACCCTAAAATTATAGATATTTGAATACTTACGTAACTGTATCGGTATTTCTTAATGGCACTTTGTGTTCCTTTTGAGAGAAATAACACAAAATCAGTACGAAAATTAATAAAAATATTTTGAGCTTGTTAGCACCAAAAAAATTATATAAACAATAATATGTACGTTGAAATCTTATCATTGTGACTGATAAGAATTCGATCTATACCCATCGATATTTACTAAAAATTTATCTCTACTTCATATCTCTACCAAACCACCTTTATTATTATTATTATTATTTGAAGTAAGTAACACTCCTATATTTTAGTTTGAAAAGTTTGTAAAACAAACATTCACGTACCAAATATTTGACAATTTACTTCTATTATTTGTTCATAATTACTATTATTATTATTATTCAACTAGTAAATATAGAAATTCGAGACACTTTTTTGGAATATTTAAGAAAAAACGGCGAATTAGAGTTTATGAAATACAAAGAAAATGTCCAATTTAAACATTAAAAAGCAGAAAGTGGAATTCGCAGGCTTAACTAGACAGTTTTTAATGTACCAAACTATAAAGGCGTGATACTTTCAGACAATAGTTCAGACAAATGTTTCAACTTGTATGTATTTCTTGACATTATAAGAAGGGCGGCATATCAGAGCAGGCCTAAGGCGGCACATCAGAGCAGGCCTAGGGCGGCACATCAGAGTGGGCCTAGGGCGGCATCACAACCAAATCCGCTCCTGAGGACAGTCTTAAGGATAGGTAATCTTACAAATATTCTACGAGCTATCTCTCTTCAACCCAGACGAAGGCTATAAAACTGTCTCGATTCTTGTAGTTTCTTCTACGTTCCTAGATGAAATGTTTCAACCTGTATGTATTTCTTGACATTATAAGAAGGGCAGCACATCAGAGCAGGCCTAGGGCGGCATCACAACCAAATCCGCTCCTGCCTGAGCATCATCAAACTTGAGAGGTAAAGAACCAAACAGATGTTCCATATTTCTTAAAATTAGTCACACAAAACGCCTATAGTCTGAAATTCATAATAGAGGAGAATCTTCATAAAATGCAAGAGATTCAAGTAAATCAACTATCAAAGAAAAAAGAGGTCGAAACAATCAAATAGTGTTTCAAGCAAACACAATCGTTGATTTATACTGCTACTAGTTCCAGATCCCTGAAGTAGTCCAAAGATTTTTCTTCAAACTCTGAATTTTCAGACCTATGATTCAATAGGGTGGTTTTAGTTGGTGATCACTTAGCAGGTATGAAAGATATAAACAACGGGAAACATTAAAATCATAAACAAATATAGAACGATGCTTATAAGTGAAAAATTATTGAAAAAATATTATAAGAATACATAACCGGTAAGTAGTATAAGTGGTACAAAAGTCCCAGGAATAAGCTTCAATGAAATCGTTTAAAGGATAGATAGGCATCAGTTTTCAAAATCTGTAGAAAAGTAAAATTTATGGGATACGTTGGCGATGAGGATGATTATATTCAGAGCTCGTTTCTTGAAGATTTGGCGATAAAATATACACCAAGAACATGTAAATTATAAATGAGATTTGATTAAAAATTTATACTTTTATGGAATCACAGACATATCTTCCAATATAGAAATATATGAATGAGTGATATTGTCATTTTTCATCCTTCATTGCATCATTCTCTCTTACGTTTTAATATTCAAAAGCTATGTTTAATTGAAAACAAACTTAATAATTTATCAGTTTTGTTACAACTTTGTAATTTGTTGTGTAATTGATTTATACTTGTTTATAGTATCAACATAATAACAATCGTATAGATTTTGCTTGATTAACAAATCAAAACATGTGTCTCCTGGTGCAGAATAGTTTGCAAAATATTAATTTTACTGATTATGCTTGTTGGTATATGCGAATAATAAACAATAATTAATGTTAGTAGGTATTTGAAACAAACAAGTTGTTGTTTACAACACTTTACAATAAAACTGAATAATTTACATTGTGTATGTTTCTAACTAATTGTAAGAATAATAGATGTAGTTTTTCTAACAACAATATTGTAGGAGCTATTCCAATATATTACTGTATGGTTTTTGGAGATCAACTGTGTTAAACTAAATTTAGAAACAATTCACGTAATTCTAACTTTACCACTGAATAAGGAGCATGCTTGGATGGCAGGTTAAGCCCTCCTAATTATCCTTGCAGGAACATTCCAACCAACACCACTAACATAGTAGTGGGACTAAAAGTTCTGTATTCTATCCAAAATTTATACAATAACTAATCAACAAAAACACACCGAAATATTCCCAAAAACACGTGATATTATGGCTTATTGTTTTAGTTAATAAGACCCATCTAGGGTTTCTGACTTGGATGCAATTTTTGTGATACCACACCTATGGTTTAACTGGTTTGTAGTTCAAAAAGTTATGAATTTACACAAAATAGAAACGAATAATCAAAATTATTCATCGTAAATCTAGAATAATAGAAGCAAAGTCATTACTGTTCTTTCTTACTTTTGATTATCAAACTCGATTATACGTTAAATAAGAATAAGATCACATTTTGTAAATTATTCCATTAAATTTGGATGTAAATGTAAAGTTTCGTTAAGAAATAGACAATGGAACCGACATACAGACGGGTATTACCCCGTTTCTTTATAATCTTAATGAAAGTTTTGTTTAATTAACAAAAGGTTAACAATACAACAATCTTTATCCGAAATTCAAGTCGTCTAGGCATTGTCAGTAATTTCGATCCATCCAAAAAAAACGTACTTTAAGAAAAATAGCTAACTTTTTTCTGCACTATTGAATGAGCTCTTTTTGATACAGAAACAAAGACAGTTACTGACGTAAGATCAAGATCGTTATCATTATTAAAACGTAACAACAAGTAAGAGCCAAATCT
The DNA here is from genome assembly GCA_037414755.1 of Lydus trimaculatus. Classification (NCBI taxonomy): domain Eukaryota; kingdom Metazoa; phylum Arthropoda; class Insecta; order Coleoptera; family Meloidae; genus Lydus; species Lydus trimaculatus. Next base: position 8,506 of record JAZBGY010001100.1, on the reverse strand, counting down.
TCACTTTATAGAAAACCGCTTCTACTTTCAGTAGATAGAAGACAGACTTAAGCTTATCAATTACTCAGGCGAAACCCAACGGCTTTAACGTTTGGCATCTAAAGCCACGTCCTCATTTAACGAACTAATGTAAACGAATTCAAGGATCATGCGCACAAAAAAGTAGTAGAATGTCTGGTACTGTGCGTAGGTGTACGAACACGAATGAACGCGAACGAATTTTTCCTTTGAAGTACCGACAACAGGTGGAACGCCGTTCGCCACGATCGATTGCGTTTGCTTTGCCGTTCACACTGTGTTTGCATTCACCTTCGTTACGACTTAGGGCGTTAAAAAGTCCAATTCCATTAATTATCTTTATATTTCTTAAGAATCAGTTTATTCGTAGGTGGTGAGGAACTTCAAACTCATTATAGCTCAATTTCTGTAGCATTCGCTAAGTGAGAAGAGCATTAGAGAATTTGCAGATGAAGTCTTAAAAATTTAGGAAGTTTGTTGAAATAGCTGTCATAATAATAACACCTCGATTCGTATGATCCTATGGATTTGGACTAAAAAAATATTAAATAACTTATTTGAGGAATAATTTAAAACACTCTTTAACCTTTTTCATGTCATTGTTCAATCTGTTCTACCCTCTAATTTTTTTTTTAAATAGTCGTAAGATATAATTGTTAACTTCTACAGTCTTATTGACCTGAACTAGGAGCAATTCAGTCGGACTCACAGAAGTAATCTTTAGAACTTCAAATCATTCTAAAGACTCCGGGTCATAGTAAAGCAAACATCAAACGATTGCTTCAAGTAGCCGTGTACTTTGTATCAGTGAACTGCGGTAAGTATACATACGGAATCGGTCTTACCATTGTTTTTTTTTTTTTAAACTGAATGTTGTAACGCATTTTCAGTGTTTTTCCTATGGGAAGCTTCCAAAAGAAAATTCTTAGCAATAGAACAATTTCAGTGGCGCTACAACTATTCTATAAACTGCTACAAACATTAGAGTGCTATCAAATATACGTTAAACTCCTACTGTGATCAGGACAAAAGATCCTTTTTAGGACAATAAACGGCAAATATAATACTTGCAGGACGATATACCTGATCCTAGAATAATGAGCTTTTACAAAGTAAGGAAAACCTTGAAATTATCAATAATAATTTATTCAAGTAGGGGAAACTCGGCTAAATTCGTGATATTAAGCCCTATTTTCATTATAACATTCTCAAATTAAAAGGAACAAAAGTGGGGTTTGTCTTCTGAAAACGGTACAGCCTTCATCTAACAGACTATGCACCGCAAGTTCGAAATTTTTATTCTTATTGTAGTGCCAAATCAACTTTAATGCTAACGTGAAAATCGTATACTTTCGTGATGACTAGGATAATGCCGTTTACTGATTCCACTTTTTTTCAAAATTTCCGTTTCAAATTCGCACATAAATCGTAGAAGCTATCACAAAGTTAGAACAGTGTAACTTTGAAAACATGCTACAACACAAATTGCTCAAAAACTGTCTTGAATAAACCTGTGACACTCTTTTTTTCATGTTATCATGGTATTATATACGTATCATGAAATTAGCCGGGTTTCCCCTATAAAAAGTATAATAAGTGGCAACGTCGCAAATATAACCATAGTACTGACAGTACGGTGACCAAAATAATTTCAAAAATGATCACTAGATGACAGATTTTCAAAACTAATTCTTCGACGTTTATCACAATTTTTCTAAATTTCATCACGATTTTCTTCATTTTCTGCTGCAAAATACAAATTGCCTATCTAATTCCACTATTTTAAGTTCGTTCCTTCTATCTAGATTTAGAATATTTTTAATATAAACTTTGAATTAGGCGCACTTTACGTTGACATTTACGACGTTGCCACTATAACTAGATTGACATTTGCAACGTTGCCACCTTCACTTAGTGAAATGTTTATTGTTAAATAATTTATTATTAATTATTTTAAGTTTTTCTTCATTTCTAGGGTCAAGTATATCGTCTTCCAAGTGCTCCATGTCTTATTTCAATAGGTATATAATTGTTGATGCTTTAAAAAAGGTCAGACAACCATTGGTTGATTATCAAAATGAAAGAGGAATGATACTGAAAGATGAGTACGTTCATTTCTATATAAGGACATTTAATAAGAATATAATGTTATTTTATTATAATTGTAGGCAAATTGGTCTGGTCAGTCTTCTTACAGCAATTTGTAAACATTCTTACTATGCATTAAAGGCAATTTACAATATGTTGTACAACCTTCTGCCACTAGTTGATTGTGTTCTATATTTTGTTAGATTCGTTTTAGATAAATCTATTGATATTTTAGAAACTGATAATATTAAAGATAGAATTATTAAATCTGTAACGTTTTTTATTCAATTATCAGTTATTATAGCGTTATTATCATGTGTTGCCAATTTGATATTGATACCAACCACAAATTTTGTGGATTATTTTGTAAAAAAACTCATAAATTACACGTTTTCATGATAAAATAGATATATTTATTAAAGTTTTGTCATTTTTTATAATAAAGAAACAACATAATCAGTTCCTAGATCATCCTGGATATTTAAGTAACCCTAACTGATATTGTTATTCCCCTTCTGATACAAAAACTTCACAAGTCAATTCATCACTTTCCCAAAAAAAGAAAAAAAACACCCTCTACTTTCAGTAGAGAGAAGACAGACTTAAGCTTATCAATTACTCAGGTGACAATCCAATGGCGGGGTTAGAATTTGGTGTCTAACGCCGTCACTCCTCCGATCCGTATTAATATTTGATTCGTAAATATGGTTCTCTTATTATATGGATTTAGATTGAAAAAGGACTCTTTAATCTTCTTATCATTAGATAATCTAGAAAAAAAGCTGTTCTATCCTCCAAATTTAGCCTTAAAGTTTAACTATTAGCTTCTAAAATATTGTTGACCGAAACTGGAAGCATTTCAGTAGACTCACAAAAGCAATCTTATTATTGTTTTAGTACCTCAAATCAAAAGATTCCATTTAATAGTAAAGCAATACTAAGACTTTAAGTATCCTTGTATTGTGTTTCCCATCACTTTATTGCTGCTAGAGAAGAGTTTGCATTCAAATCAAAAAGTATGCAACAAAAGTGAAACACTTTATCAACAGTTTTCTAAGTGAATGAGGCAACGGCTTTTCGATGTTTTTCCGTTTGGAAGCTTTGAAAGCTTAATTCTTTGCAATAGACCCTTTTTCCGATAAAATGACATCCTGAAGCTATCGAGCAGAGGATCAGCAAAAGAGTCTTCGTTCCCTCAACTTTTACAGTTTTCTGTTCATTTTCGTTTGCGGCTGTAAGAATTTGTATGTTCTAGTTGTACAGCAGCCTACACAAAGAGTTGAAATGTTATTAAAACCTGACATGTTTATTCTTATATTCTGTATAGAAGCTAAGACGACTATATTCTATTGCAATACTTTATAAATTCCATCTAATATCTTCCAACGCCGCATTATGTTTTCATGTTGAACTTATTGCATCCTGTGACATCTCATAAAAGACCAATATATGTAATACCTTCACGACTGTCAACATATCCACGTTAGAATTTTGTAAAAATACTTCTACTCTGTCATATTATAGTGGATCGTCAGAGAGTATTACATTCTTGTTCTCTATATGTTATATATAATTAAAGTTTTTTTTATCAATAAAATGACATAAATTTGTGAGTGACAACAATAAAAATTGAATGACAGTAAGTTTATTGATTTGTGCAAATTTCGGTTATTTACAATTTTTGTGCACAAGAAAAACAGAAGATATTGTTTTAAATTTGTAAAATTATACCAATATGAATACGATACTTGATGCTTTAAAAAGAGTCAGACAACCATTGGTTGATTATCAAAATGAAAGAGGAATGATACCAAAAGACGAGTACATTAATTTCTATATAGCAAAATTTAATAATATTTGATTATAAATTGTAGGCAAGTTGGTCTGGTCAGTCTTCTTACAGTAATTTGTCAACATTCCTACAATGCATTATTGACAATTCTCAATATGTTGTACAATCTTCTACCATTAGTTGATGGTTTTCTATATTTTGTTAGATTCTTTTTAGATAAATCTATTGATATTTTGGAAACTGATAATATCAAAGATCGAATTATCAAATCTGTAACGTTTTTAATTGAATTAGTAGCTATTATAGCGTTATTATTTTGTGTTGCTAATTTGATATTAATACCAATTACAAATTTGATGGATTATTTTGTAAAAAAAGTCACAAATTTCATGTTTTCATAATAAAATCAAACAATATGTAGAAAAGTTTTATTATTGTATTTTATAATAAAGAAACAACACAATCAGTTCCTGGATATTTAGGCAGCGATAATTGATATTTTTGTTCTAATGATGGTGGTACAAATCGTCCACCTAAATAATGAAATTTACCATTAAATTGTTTTGCACATAATTTCGGTGCTGTTAACGATATCAACAATTCCGGTTTAATACCACCATCATTAGGTACACCTTTTTCAACATCCCAACCACTAGGTATATCAATACTGGAATTTAATTTGTAATTAGAAAATTTTGTGGTTTGAATAAGAAATTTGTTTACCTAGCTATTGGAATTGTTGTTGTTTTCATTAGATCCATAATAGGTTTGAAATTATCTCTAACAGGTGGTTTAAAACTGAAACCAAATAGTGCATCAACAATTAAACCATAATTCTGTTGAAATTCATCAATTTTTGGTAAATCCTCTAATATTGGTATACACATTGTATCACATTGATGTACTAAATTGTGATATAATTGTTTATCTGTACGTTTTGGATAATAAATTGTTGGTTGATGACCGAATAATTTTAAATGTCTTGCACAAACTAAACCATCACCACCATTATTACCAGGACCACAACAAATCAATATTAATTTATCTGATAATTGTGATGATTTATATGATTTAGTGATGGCTGTAGCACAACTAAGACCAGCTAATTCCATTAATTGATCAACAGAATATTTATAATCATTAAACAATTCATTATCGACATCAATAGCTTCTTGTTGATTCAAATATTTCACCATTTTCGTATGGAAATTACGTAAAATACAATTAATACTATTCTAGAAAGTTTAATTAATAATTTTCAATTATATAGAAATATCGTAATTTGTACCTTTTGTGTTAAATAAGATAATTGTTTAAACAATAACATCGGAATTTGAGGTTAGGTCAAATGTCAAGATGACAAATGAAACAATTTCGGTTGGTAGCGCTGTTATGTTAAGCTATGTCCACAATTGACAAATTATCAAATAATTAAATTTTTTATTAAATTTATCTCAATTACGACTCACAATCACTGAATAATTATTTGTTTAAATTTAAATCATTGAATTTTGTTGAAATCGAATTATTTCAAGTCAAATTTGTTATATTTTGTCTTTCTATTGGAAAAGCGCATGCGCCACTATGCTTAACTGTAGACAGATCCGTAATCTAGATTTTTGTATCTCTGATTATGTAATGATGATCAAGCTCTTTATAACGCGATTAATTGGTGGCGCGTTAAAGGAAACTCAGATGGGCCATCGTAAGTTTTATCCCACGTTATAGCATCGTTGACAGAGAATATATTAATTAGAGGACGAACGCAAATTTTTGCTCCGTGTTATATGGAAACCGCGTTATAGGAGGGTTGACTGTATTAAAATAAAATCAACATTTATAAAAAATCTATTCTATAATAAATCTAACACAACAATAATGATTGTAACGTGTCTTTGGTTAATTTCTCTTCCACTATCTGTTCATGTGAAGGAGTCACAGTTTTCTTATCAATTGCACATTTTTTATTAAAATAAACATTATTCTTATCAATATTGATACCATAATATTTTAAATCTTTCAAGATTTGTTGTTCAGTACTATAAATTAAAATATTTTGTAAATCATCTAATGCAAAATATAAATTTTGACTATGATAAGCATGACACATCACCAAGAAAGCTCTCCTACAAATTAAAATTAATTAAAATTAATTTAAAAAAATTTAATTAATTTACTTTCTAATTTCAGGTAAATGTAATGAAGCAGTTGCAGCTAATAATGCTGGTAGTTTTGGTAGAATTTTACAAATTTTTACAAAATCATTATAAAGATAAGCTAACGATAATTTAAATGCTTGTTTAATTATTACAGAATTGTAATTGTTTGGTAATTGTAAAGCTCTCAATAGGGCTTCTTCACTGCCTATATTCAAGATTAGATATAAAGCTTCAAATTGCGGTCTATCTTTAACTATATTTTCATTATGTGTCAAAATTGTAGCATTATTTGAATTTTTTGTTAATTGATCATAAGAATCATAACAACTTAATAGTTTTTTCAAACATTCTTGTAATTGATTTCTATTAAGTACAGGATCGAAATTGTTGATCTCTTCTATACATAATTTATATGCAGAATATGCATAAAAACGTACCATCGGTTGTAATAAACTTATTGTATCGTCTAATGATAAATTCTGAATAATCATGTCTTGTCTAATTGCTCGTAATCGATCTGAAATGAATTCGTATTTTACATGCCATGGCAATGGTGCTTCTATTACTCTAAAATGGAATAAACAAAATGTAATGTTGATTTTATTGAAGCAATTAAGGCTTAAATTTGGATTACTCGAATAATAGGTAGCTGATTGTTTTTGAAAGGACTTCAGGTGGTCGTAGATTATTTGCATTATTTAATGATTTACCAGCTGCTGAACGACTGAAACATTTTACAATACGATTTGGATCAGCTTTTGGTTTACGATTATTTTCAGTACCCGGTAATATTTCTAATATGTGTAATAATCTTTCTTGTTCACGCCTGAAAGTTAAAATGTAATTCTAATATTATAGGTATACAAATAAGAATATAACCTCACATTTTCATTTCCTCTTTAGGACACATCTCCATACATCTACCTTTGATGAAGTCCCCTAATTTTTCCATTATTATTTCAAAATTAATTATTAAATTATTTAGGAATTCTCAGAAAAACATAAACAGATTTTGAGCGGCAACATTTTAGGTTAGGTAGAGATATACGCGCGCCATTTAAATATTAGCGTGCTTCATGAAAATTGTAATAATTTTGTCCAGATTTGTATTGTACAAACCTTCTCTCAATTTCAACTACTAACTAGCAATTCCTAGATACTACAGTGCCTAGTACCAAAGGAATGCCTATTTATAAAACGTACCAATAGCATTATTGTTGCCGGATGCCGTAAACAGTAATTTTATTTTTATTTAAATTTTGAATCTTCCACATTTATAGAAATTTCCAACGTACGTGGTGATAATAAAGGTGCAAATGCTAAGTGTGTAGTGTGGTATTTTGCGAATGGTCTCTAACGTAATGCATGAAACGCGTAGTTGCAACGAATTCACCTAAAGGGCGCCCACAGGGGGGGCATAGTGGGCATGTGCCCCCCCCCTGGATTTGCCTACGATAAAGAAAATGAAAATTTTTGTTTCGTCTGTAAGTATTTTTGCAATGTTATTATAAACAAATACAGGGATAATAGCAGTTATACAAAATATTCTAATTTCATTGCCCCCTCTTGGAAAAATTTCTGCGGGCGCCCTTGTTAATTTATAAAAATATTTCTACTAGATAATCGTTTTTCTACAATTAGTAATTTTTCTTATTTCATTCATATATAGTATGTTTAATTAATCGTCGCGGGATTAATGCAAAGAGGACGCTACAAAGGTAGGACATCGTGTGATTGGAAGAGAATACGCCCCTAAAGGTAGGTTTTGTTAATTAATCCATGGATCAGTTTTTACTTATAATGTCACTTGTATATAGGGACTACATATTAGGATCTCCTGTTAGGGCGCATTGTAGGGACCTCAGGATAGGTCGACATATATAAAACTCCATTATTAGGTAATAAACGAATATTTAATCTGATGGTATTTTTTAATAATTAACCTTTTTTCTTAACAGTAAGCATATTCCTTATAAATAAATTTAATTATCTACAGAAATGATCATTTATAAGCTCACTTATTTTAAGTAAGAAAGGAATAATCAAGTAGAAGTTTGAAATATCGTGGTTATACTACAAGACAAATAATATCTAAATTTTGATTTGTAGAACCCAAAAATGTGTTTCTTTCCACCTTATATTTATCAAATATTTGATTACACGTAATAGTTTTGATTTAGAATCCTCTATTTTCATAAGCAAAAAAACAACCCATCAGTATACCACATATTTGATGTAATTTACTTTAAACTGCTTCTTAAAACTACCACCAGGGTGCGTATCGCTGGGCTGCAAATCCTAATCTTGGCCAGGGACTTAAACTTTTATGAATTAAGGTTATGGTTCGGGTTCAAGTAAACTCAAATTCCTGTTTTTGGGTTAGGGTTTCTTTAAAGGTTTCTCCAGAATAAAAATAAAAGTTAGGGTTATGGTTAGGTTTTTTTTTTGG
>JAZBGY010001099.1:0-29549 GCA_037414755.1 Lydus trimaculatus | reverse complement strand
TAAAATATCAACATTTAATTACAAATAGTTTTGTAGAAGTAATAATAATTTAAAACAAATTTAATTTTAAATTTAATTTTTAATTGTTATATTGTTGTTTTTTTTTGTTTGTTTTTTAAAGTGTAATCGTTTATTAAGATGGTGTCCATCACCGGATTGTAGTAATGCAATAAAAGTTCAATATGTTGAACCACATCGTGTAACATGTAAATGTAATCATACATTTTGTTTTTTATGTGGTGAAAATTGGCATGATCCAGTTAAATGTCATTTATTAAAAAAATGGATTAAAAAATGTGATGATGATTCAGAAACATCAAATTGGATAGCTGCAAATACAAAAGAATGTCCACGTTGTAATGTTACAATTGAAAAAGATGGTGGTTGTAATCATATGGTATGTAAAAATCAAAATTGTAAAGCTGATTTTTGTTGGGTATGTTTGGGACCATGGGAACCACATGGTAGTTCATGGTATAATTGTAATCGTTATGATGAAGATGAAGCAAAAGCAGCACGTGATGCACAAGAACGTTCACGTTCAGCATTACAACGTTATTTATTTTATTGTAATCGTTATATGAATCATATGGCATCATTAAAATTTGAACATAAATTATATGCAAGCGTTAAAGAAAAAATGGAAGAAATGCAACAACATAATATGAGTTGGATTGAAGTACAATTTTTAAAAAGAGCTGTTGATATATTATGTCAATGTAGACAAACATTAATGTATACATATGTTTTTGCATATTATTTACAAAAGAACAATCAATCTGTGATTTTTGAAGATAACCAAAAAGATTTGGAAAGTGCCACCGAAAAATTATCTGAATATTTGGAGAGGGATATTACGTCTGAAAATCTCGCCGATATTAAACAAAAAGTTCAAGATAAATACAGGTATTACATAATATTTTCAATTTACTAAAATAATAATAATAATAATAATAAATCTAGATAATATCTAACAAATACACACGTGTTTACATAAAACTGAAAACAATGTTATTAACTTTATCTTTACGGGTGGGATTTTCCAATATTAAATTCCATCAACATCTATTGTTTTACGTGCAAGTTTTCTTTTTATTTATAATAATCTTAATTAAGAGTGTTTTTTCTACCATCTTTAGATGCTGTTTATCTATGAAGTGATGCTTCTTATTTTTTATTAATTAACTCAAACACATACAGTCAAAATATCGCATCTAGGCTCATAAGGAAAAAACAAGCATTAACCAATATTGTGGCTTACAAATAAATTGAAGTGAAACGAAGAGAAAACAGGTGATCAGTGAGTGTTATCTCTATCTCATTTTAATTTACTTGAAAGTCTTGAGATTGGTTATTGTTTGTTTTATCCTTGTGAGCCTAGATGCGATATTATTACTGTATATTTCGATAATATCTATAGGACACGTGTTAGATTCGATTAGATTAGATTATAGGGGTCGTTTGGCCATGTAGCCTTCCTGAACTGCGACCAGAGCTGATCTATTGTTCTTAACCCTCCATCTATTGATATCCCAGGAAAGATATCTTTTTAGCAAAGCTAACTATCTCTCTGGGAGACTTCTTTGCAACTTCAGCAGATGGTAGAGTCACACTGCCTAGGCTGACGAGTCTTATGTGGGCCACGGCGTCACATTTGCATATTAAGTGTTCGGAGGTTTCATTTTCCGATCCACATAGTCTACATCTCTCACTGTCTGCTTTGCCCAGTTTTTTGAGATGGTATCTCACTGGGCAGTGCCCAGTTAAGAGTCCCGTTACCAGTCTTAGTTTGTTCCTACTTAGGTCGAGAAGCTTTTTAGCATTCTGAGGCAAATAGTCAATAAACTTTTTTGCTTGTCGCATTCCTGGACATTGTCTCCAGTGGAGCATTTTCCTGCTCTATTCCCACGCACAGATTTCCTGCGTTCTGTGGCTCCGGACCTATGAGTGGAGCCATGGCACCTGCTCTCGCAAGGTCGTCGGCTATTTCGTTGCCAGCAAGTCCCTGATGCCCTGGCACCCCATGCAAGGGTGAGTTTATTGCCATTAGCCAGTTGTTTCAGAGATTGACGACATTCCCAGACGGTTCTTGACCCAAGGCTATAGGCCTTTAGAGCTTTCAGAGCCGCCTGGCTGTCTGTCAAGATGTGTATTTGTGTGCCTTTGAGGTTTCTTCATAAACACTCTCTAGCGCACATTTCTATTGCAAACGTTTCAGCTTGCATTATGGTTGGCGACTTTCCCAAGGCTAAGGATGCCCTATAGTTGGGTCCATATATTCCTATACCGGTGTCATTGTTCGTTTTAGATCCATCCATGTACCAGATGGAGGATCTGCAGTTTAATCTGCCTATCCAAGTTTTCGTCCTTTGGTGGTCTTCTATGACCACATCAAAAGGGACCTCGATGTCAAATTTCCTCGGCATAATATCCGATGGTTTGACCAGGAATTCTAAATGTCCTTGCCAGTTACATGGTTTGGAGTTTGCAGTCTGGTGTAGCCTAAGAGCAGCGAGGAGTCCTTCCTTCCGAACCTGTAGATTGAGCGGAAGTAGGTCCAGAAGTGCTTCCATGGCCGCTGAAGAGGTGGTACCCATAGCTCCAGTTATGCCCAGGCACGCTAATCGCTGCAATTTCGCGTAGTAATTTGTAGGGTTTTCGTCCACCATACAAGTGATGCATAGGTGACGATGGGTCTTACGACTGTGGAATACAACCAATAGATGGTTTTTGGTTGCACACCCCATGTCTTCCCAAACAGCTTACGTGTTAAGCGACCCACGTACATGGATTTATCAATTGATCAGTCTATCGACGCAAAAATCGAGCTACAGTGTTTGCCAACTATATCATAGATTTAGATTAGATTTACATCGTATATTGATCAATTTGTCCAGGGCCGTATCTAGAAGAAAATTTCGGGGGGTAGGGTGGTGGGGGTTGAAAAATGTGTCAGTAATGTCAAGTTGTAAAAACTTTCGTCATTTCCTCTTCATGATATACTATATTGTGCATTTCGATGGGTTCAAACCCCCAAAACGCCCCCCTCAAATATGCACCTGAATTTGCATAACCACGGTTGACGATTGACACTTTCAGATCGTCAATCTATCAATCCATAAATTCGTCGACTCCAACTTGTCTGTTGATAAATCGAAAAATGTATGGGTTCTTTTAAATGGAAATTACACTGTTACACTATCAAGTTTTTCTTGTAACAAGTAAAATTTGTTAATGTAAATACACTTGTCCAAGTTATTATACAATAATTGATATTTCAATAACGAATGTTAGAATGGCAAAAACTTGAAGTAATTTTTGAACAAAAAATCATGATTCTTCCTCAAGAATCATGTTTATGTTATCAAGTTTCATTTGATTCTAATCCAACTTGAACAAGATACGCTAAGAGAAATTTTCCAATTTTTTCCAATTAATCATATTTTGGGTCAGTTTTCTATTGTTATGTTTCAATGGTGGTCTATAATTGTTTCACAATTTGTCGCTATTTGGATTTTACTAATTTTACTTTGACTGTTTCTTCCAAGTTTATTTTTAATTAACATTAATCCTACACAATAAATACAAAAAAAAAAGCTTATAAAATTCCAACTATTTGGTAAATTTCCAATGCTTAACTGAAGAAAATTAACTTAATTTCCTGTTAAATATGAAATGATATCATAGAAATTACTGAGTCATATAACCTTGAACATTATCTTAGATTTAACAATTAATAATAAAAAAAAAGCAACACAATGAATTTTATTTTGAAAATCACCCATTTTTCTTGATTATAATCAAATATTAATTGCAGGTATTGTGAAAGTAGAAGAAAAGTACTATTAGAACATGTACATGAAGGCTATGAAAAAGAATGGTGGGATTATAATGAATAAATAAATAAATTGAAAAAAAAAAAAACAACAACAAACAAACAATTAATATAATTTTAATTAAATTAAAACCGTTCCGTAAAATTTAGATCGTTTAGTATTTATAGAATAAAAAAATAAAACAATAAATTAAAAAAAAATAATAATTAAAATACCTAGTTACCTCATTAATAATGGCAGCTCACGTCAGTACTTATATTTTGAATATTTCTCATAATTTTTGCAAAATTTTGCTTCAGCTTAATATTATAAAACAAAACAAAAAATAGAAAATGAATAATATAAATACAAAAAAAAAAAGATGTGAGTATTAAGGAACATTAATGATAATGAGGTTTTAAGATTTAATTTAAAAAAAAAAAAATTACATAAATATATATTATATATTTAAAAATGAGAGCTTTTTGAGTTTATTTTTTAAGTATTTAAGATTAATAATTAATGAATTAATAAATCCTGTTAGTGAGAGATAATATTTGTTGTTAAGTTTTTAAATTTATTGAAACATCCAGTTATTGTTCCAATTAATGATGGAAAAAATATTATTTCTATTTCAAAATTATATTAAAATTTTTTTTTTTTTTGTCGCTTACAGAATAGAAGAGATTTATTAAGAGTTTATTTTAATTTTCCACAATTATTCAAATAATAATATACTCTTTGATTAACAATAGTATTTTTCAGTTTTGTTTTTATTTTTTTTTTAAATGACCTGTGATTATAAAGAAAAATAAAAATCCATATTTGATGGCATCATTTTATATGGTCAGTGTAAATAAAATAAATAGTGTGATTCTATTAAACGATTGCAAATGATTATTAAATGTATATAAATATATACAATATATTTTAATAAAGGAATAATATCAAAATATCTCGCTTATTTTATAGAATTGCATTATTTTGTTATTAATCATATGATATCAAAAAAAAACAAAATTAAATACAAAATCATTTGCAATTGTAATTTATATTTTTACATTTATTTTTTCCTAAATAATAACGAAAACAACGTGAAATCAATCGAATCATTATCGTTTAAATATAACAATCTCCTATTTTCTTTAATTACTCTTAGAAGTGATTACGAAATAATTGTTTTTTTTGTATTTAAATTAACTAGATAGTTTAGATTCGATTGATTGTTTCCATTGAAGTACTACTCTATTATGTTTGTACTCTAGTCTTTTCGATAAATTGGCAGTCTCATTAAATACAACACTTTTTTTCGTTTGTTTTATTTTTGAATAATAAACTATTTTCGTATTAAAAATAGACAATTTCAGTATTTTCTAAATTTGGTAATATCTTCGGTTATTTATAACACAATAATTATATTCATAAAACTGGATTTTCGATGGTGCATAATAACAATCTTATAAATATTATAAACAACAGTAATAGGTGAAACCTTAAAGAAAATTATATATTTTTGTTTTAATTGTTTTAGTAAAACAATTAGAAGGAGAAATGTATTTGTAAATGTCTTGAATTTACAAAATAAATTGTAAATGTACTTCTACAGAATTTGTAGAATAATAAAATTGTAAATTTGTAATATAAAAAATTACTTGTAGATTTGTGTGTGTGTTTTTTTTTATGTAAACCATTTTTGCGCCGATAATACTATTTTTTACGATTATACAGGGTTTTATCGTGTAGTTTTCCATTATAGTTGTATTTAAATTGAGGAATAATTTTCCCACACAACATTAGTTGAAGATATATATTTAAATAACAAGGGTGATTAGAGTGAAATGTTAAAGGGAATAAAACGAGGAAGAAATATGATAAAACAAATAAATTAAATTTTTTAATACTAGTCATTACCTACCTACACATCTATTTTAACAATTTGACAGCTACGTATGCTATCATATGTAAGTAGCTAATAATATTTTTACAAAAGAAAAGGGGCTATAAAGACCTTGTGTTGAAGAGTAGTTAAACCAAATAGGATAAAATCGTTTTAAACTCGTATCATTGTTGTACAATGTCCGTTTATGATCACTGCGTATTTATTTAACAACAAATATTAATCGAATTATCGAAAATTTTTGTGAATGGAAATTATTGAATTAATACAAGTGTTTAACACGGATTATTTAGGAAAAAAAAACAACACGAAAATTCTACAAAAATTTTCCATTTCTATTGATGAATTTTAATTGTTTTGATAATATGAATGTGTAAGTACTATACTGATATAATATCAATTAAAAATAGTTTTATTGTTTTAAAAGTTTAAAAAAAAAAATATAATAATACAAAACAACAAATCAATGCAAAAATTGCAGGCCTCCGGATGTATTTCGGGGTCGTTCCCTATTTGCTGTCAATTATCCGGCCACATCAAAGAAATCGTAATAGTGTAATTCATTTTTATATTTTGTAATTGTTTCCGGACTTGTTGGCATGAGCCGGGTCCGTCTCTGTGCATTTTTCTTATCATTAAATACTATATGCATGCCTATATAACACCCATTTTAACACTTATTTATAATATCAATAGAACAATTCTATTAATTTTAAATGTGATAAAATAATATATATATATGCATATTTGTTTATACCAAATGTGAATTTATTAGCGCTATTATGATAGCTTTATTATAATTATACGTTTTCAATTAATATCTGTTTGGAAAGATTTAATTTCTCTAACGACCAGTCTACCTTTAAATATCTTATGTTGTTTACTACAACTTCGTTTAAATAGATACAGTGATAATGAAATTATTATAATCATCTTCGATATCGAGACAATGATCGCGATATTTGAATTAAATTTAAAATAAATGAATATATCAAATTGTTGCGTAAATTTCACAATATTTCACACTTTAATTTATCAAACATTATTAATAAAATAACTAGAATTTTTATGATTCTATCAACTGATAAGGTCATGAAAATAAATTAAGAATTTGCTTTCCCCCTAAGACAATCCCCCGCAAATTATTATTATTTCTATTTCGTCGTTGTTACGTTTTAAAATTTATTTGTTTAATGTTTTTTTTAAAAAAAAATCAGTAGCTAAATTGTATATGTGTGTGTCTCGCTACTTTTATTAATTCCAAGATTCTTAGATAACGTGTTTAATTATTTGTTTTTTGATCAACTAAACTTAACAAGAGATGATTTCAGCCAATATATAAACTTGGTGATGTTGTTGTTATGTTTAGTTTAACTGCGGAGGTTGCTAGCAGCCCTGCAGAAGTGTTAAAAAACCGAATTCTCTGAGTACTTCAGGTAAATATTACTATTAGTTTTATTGATAATAATAATAATAATAATAATAATAATAATAAGAATAATAAATGGGAAATTTCTAACATTGAGACATTATTAGAAATTATTTGATGTTTTATTAACGAATTTGCGCTAACACCGTTTTTATATGATTTCTCCACCGAATTTCTATTTAATAAAAAATTTTAAAAAATATATACATATAAAACGTTATATTTTGATAATAATGACGACATTTGTAAATTAACACAAACATTCTAAAATCATTATTTAAAACTATTATTAGAAAAGAAATTGTCACAATTTTGAATAATGTGTAATTTTTGATAAGATGAACATAGTTAAAATTTTTAATACAATATAATATATAATCTATTGTTATAATATAAACAATTATTTATTTTAATATTTGTTAATTAAATATTAATAAAAATTAATATATCTCTATTGTTATAACTTATAATATCACTTTATGACACATGTGTGTGATTTTAACAATATTGGTTTATTCCAGATCTAATTAGACAAAATGACGTCAATTTTTACCATTTAATAGTTAATTACAATTAAATTGTGTTGAAATTTTTGAACACACACACACACACACATTTAAAAATTTCCTTTTAAATAAACGTAATTGTATTTTAAAAAACCGCCCACAGATAATCATTAATGAATTGTTTTTAAAACATTTTATTCTTCTGTTTGTTTAATTTTTTTTTTGGAAAAAATGAAAATGTCAATAAACTTTAAATATATTTTAATTGCAGCATTAATTACAATCGATATATATTTAATGTATTATTTCAATTGAATATTAAATATACAGATTGAGACGTTCCATCTGGGAACATAGTAGGGTAGCTAATTTTGTAAATATTCCACCAACCATCTCTTTTCAATCCATACGAAGGCTGTAAGACTATTGCGGTTAGTGTTGTTTCTTCTATGTTCCTTGATGAAATAATTCAACCTGTGTATATTATGGGCGGCCTTGATTGGGGACCCCCAGGATAAGAATAGTTGTAATTCGGGTTTTTTCTTTCCAAAAAATAATTAAATTTTCGTTAATTTTTACATATTAATATACAACCCAAAAACGTACATGATTTTCTCAATTATTGTTTATTTTGCGACTAGTGGCCTTTACAATAACAACAACAAATATACACCGATAAAAGCTCTTCAATTTCACAATAAACATAATTAACATATATATGAGAATTTATTAAATATATTCAATATTATTGTAAATTTTTCTGATTCATCCCTTTGATTGTTTATTTCGTATAATCGTGTGTTCGATTTATTGCTTCATAAAAACGATTTACGATTTGATTAGAACCACACAATTCACCTACTACTGGAGGTGTTGCGGTTGTTTGTTTTTTTGTTAAACATTATTCTAACAAAATTATTGTAAGAAATGATTGTTAGTTGTTGCTTTCATTATAAACAAATACATTTAGAAATATATTGACGATCTCTGTTACATTGAGTAAGTGATTTAAATTTCACATAATTAAACTAGTTTGAATAGAATTTTAATTTGTTATTAATAAACACGATTTTTTTTCTATTTTTTTTCTAAAATAATGCGTAAATATTTTTATTATTATGGGTAGGTATTTTCAATTTCTATGAATGATTAAAACTAGTTTTTATTATGTTTTATTAATTGTTTATAATTACAGATTGATTATTTTCAAAGTGCACAATTTCAATTTTGTATATTCTCATTATCGGTATTAGATATACATGTTTTTCCTTTTTGGCCCGTACGAATAACTATTTATCATAAATAATAATTTGTTATTTTCCCTATTCAGTTGTCGTTTTTGGATAAGTGTGTATTTTTAAATTCTACAAACACCATTGATAGACTAATAGTTGTAGATAAGTGGTTGATAAAAAATAATGTAGGAAAAAATTTATTATTAATTTCAATAATTCTATTATTTCAAAATAATTTATGAAATACATGACTGTTGCAAATAAATTCGTTTTCCCATACAAAAACAATCCAGAAATTATTTCAAGATCATTTACATTGAAGAATGTTGTGTGGAAAATGTCAGTTTACTTTTACTGATACACGTTTTATAACAAAACCATTTTTGCTACCTACAAAATAGATAAACAACTTGTTGTTCTATAGTATAATAAAACAATAATCCAAAAATTGTTCGCTTAATTGAAGTAAATTATTTTGATGACACCAGCAACATTTTAAACAATCGAAATTACAATGAAATTAAGTGAAAATAAATAATATAGTGTTGAATAATTATTGTTTATTTTTGGTTTTTTTTTTTTGTGTGTCTCTTTTAGAGTTTTGCTCCAGTTTATTGTCCGTTGTCCCCATTAATAGCCGCCCCCGACCCCAAAGTCAGCACCTTTCCGTCCGCCACAAGAAAAACAAACCAGAACCGATATCGTAGAATGGTAGAAGGTGATCCATCAGGAAAAACAAAGCTTGATTGTGATGTAAACGACGAGCGCGTATTAAACGGCTGCGGATCAAAAGATCTAGAATTAACAAATCTAGCACCATTAAATAAAGATAAATTACAAACAACAACAATAACTGATGTTGAAAAAGGTGGTTTAAATCAAATTGAACAAACAGCTGATTTTGAACGTGCCATTGAATTAACTGGATATGGAAAATTTCATTATATATTATTAGCAGTATGCGGCTTTGTGAGTACATCGGAAGAGATGGACGTCATATCGATGTCGTTCATCCTTCCATCAGCTCAATGCGACTTAAATTTAAACACCCAAAGCAAAGGATGGCTGAATTCCATCATATTTATTGGTATGATGGTTGGTGCATATGCTTGGGGATCAGTTGCTGATTCACTTGGCCGTAAAAAGGTGTTGATTGCGATCTCTTTCATGAATGCTCTATGTATTGTTGCATCAAGTTTTTGTCAAACATATGAGCTATTCATGTTGTTCAGATTTCTGAACGGGGCGGCGTAAGTATTATATTAACAATAACAATAATCAATAATTAATAATTGTAATTATAATTATAGATTAGGGGGCAGCGGACCAGTTATCTGGTCATATTTTGCAGAATTTCAACCAAAAGCTAAACGTGGCTCTATGTTATCATTTATGGCAGCATTTTGGACATTAGGCAATTTATTTGTTGCTGGTTTAGCATGGCTTGTTATACCAACAACAATTGGTTTTCATAGTGAACATTTTGTTTATAATTCATGGAGAATATTTCTCTTAATATGTTCAATACCATCATTTATAGTAGCTGCATTATTATTTTTTTTACCAGAAAGTCCAAAATTTTTATTATCACAAGGTAAAGGACATGAAGCTATTGAAATATTTAAAAATATCTATAACGTAAATACTGGTAAAGATAGAAATGATTATCCAATTAAACATCTAATTATGGATGATGCTTACGAAAAAGTCTATGATGATAAAGTACCAATTAGAGGAAAATATATGAATATGATTAGTGATATTATGGATAACAGTAAACAACTCTTTATAACACCAATATTAAAATTCACTGTTATCTCAATAACAATTAATTTCACCTTCCATATTGGGTAATCCATGATTTTTATCATTTTTTTTTTCAATTAAAATCTTAACAAACAAAATTTGTGCAGATATTATGGATTGATGATGTGGTTCCCGGAATTATTCAATCGTTTCGACGAATTCTCCAGAGTTCATCCAAACGAGAGTGCATCAGTTTGTGTTGTTAATTCATTTGTAAATGAACATGGTAGTCTTCAACGCGGCAGTGATTGTACTGATAAAATCGAAAGTGCCGTCTTTATGGAATCATTAATAACAGTAGCTTCAGCCATACCCAGCAATATAATTGCCGTACTTTTCATGGATTTATTAGGACGAAAATTCTTCTTAGGTACCTATAATTATATTCATACAACAATATTTCAATAAATTTAATCGATTTTCTTATAGTTTTTAGTACTGTAACATCGGGCATGTGTGCCGGTTCAATGTATTTCGTTTACAATAAACTTCATAATTTAGTTGTGTCAGCAGTATTTAGTAGCGTTATATCGTGCGGTAATGCTGCATTAGATTGTTTAATAACAGAAATATTTCCAACAAGTCTCAGGGCAACTGGTGTTGCTGTATCAATGGTAGCTGCTCGTCTTGGTGGTATTATCGGTAATTTGGTAATTGCAAATTTATTAGATGCATATTGTCCAGCACCGACATTTATTGTCGCAGCATTATTAATCGGCGGTGGGCTATTATGTTTATTTTTACCAAATACAACACGCGAACCTTTACAATAAACCAAATAAAAATTGTTTTTTTTTTTAAATAATAATAATTATACATATTACTGCAAAAAGCAAGCTATTTTTATTAATTTTTTGTTTACATTTTGCCGTTACTTGTTATATGTAGAGTAAACTTATGATTATTTCTAATAAAAATAAAATGAAATTTAGTATTGTAGCATGTTAGTGATAGTTTTTAGTTTATAAAAAATATATATTTCGATATTTTTACTGTAGATTGATAATATTAATTATGAAAAAAACTGTATTAATAAAGTTATTTTTATCAGCAAGTTAATCTTTATTATTTCTAAAAAAAACAAACTATTTTATTGGAATTTATGTTTTATGAAGCTCATTTGTAATAAAACAAATAATAACCTGATATCATTTATTTAAGAAAAAAATAATAATAAAAAATACAATTATTCTTAAATGAAGTTGATATAAATTTAAATTTAAATGTTGAATTATCTTTAAACCTGTAAAGTGATAAAAAATACTTCGATTATAATACTAAAATCATTAATGCAAATATTTAAATTAGACGATTTTCAAATTATTTATTTAAAATACTGAAAATTTCTTCAATTGATTGTTTTAAAGCACCAATAAATTCCGAACCATTTCGATGATTTTTATAATTTGTCACTAATGAACCTAAATATGCGTCCTTGATAACATAACTGTAATTCAACAATAACAATGTTGTTATTAATTAAATCTTAAGAAAAAAAACAAAAACAAAATAATAATTGTAATTTACCCAATTCCAAAACCATCTTTAACAACTGGAGCAAAACCACCAACATAAATAGCTGGTGAATTTAATGTACTTGTTGATAATATATCGTAATTAATATGTGCATATTCTGGATCATCAAATATATTACTTTTTATATTATGTTTGTCTGCCATTGATTTTAATGCAAATAAATGACGATCAAAACCTTGTCCCATTGCTGCTTCTTTTATCAAACGATTATGAACATCTGAACATTTTTTAATCAATTGTTTCAATTCGCTATTAGATGGTTTATCTCTTTTATTATTACACAACGTAAATTCCTATAATTAATATAATTATATTTTAATAAATAAAATGAGACAATAGCGTATCAAAAATAAAAATACTTTAGTCGCCATTGTACAGGGCCGTATTGCTTCTGTTCTACCATGACGAAAAGCAGCAGTACTACACGATTCATATGTTGATACAAATTGACCAGTTATTTTATGATAAGCAACCTATTGATAATATTATTTATTATTGTTATTATTGTAATTTTCTATAAAATTTTACCTGAAAAGCTAATTGCATAACAGCATCAGGACTGACATTATTTTTTTTACAAATATTCTTTCCAGTACCTTCAAATACTGTATAATTAACATCTAAATTATCGCAGACTTTTTTATATTGTTGTTCAGCCTCTTTTATGTAATTTTTCAAACGATCGTTTAGATTAAAGTCTTTTTTCCAATCAAACAAAAATAAATAAATTAAAAAAAAAAAGAAGTAGGAAAAACATAATTACAATTAAAGTTCAAGTATATTTTTGATTTGAAATAAAAACAAATTCTTATTTGAATAACCAGTTTAAAAGGATATACCAATTAAAAATATTACAACTTTTCCTAAATCATCATCTTTATTTTTATCCCATTTAGGTTTATGATTAAAATAAACCAATTAAATATGAAACTCTACAGGCTGAGACATATAAATGTAGAAAACATTGAAAATACTACAAGAAATGAAACAGTCTTATAGCCTTTGTGCAAATTGAAAAGAGATATATAGATGATGAATGGGTCAAGTATTTGTGAAAATATCCACCCTCAATGGATTTGTTTACACTTGTGCGTAAAAGGCATGCACGTCTTGCATGTCTTAAAACGAGTTGAATGGGATAGTTATGGGCGTTACACACATAACGATTTATTGTACTGTACGCAGTACAAAATTGTTCGAAATTGCTGCAGTAACGATAAATCGTTCGCAGTACGAAGCTTCAATAAAATATCGTGTCAACAGTCGTGCTTCAACATAAGTTGGAACGTGTGTAGAGTTACAACTGCGACTGTTACGATTTTTCCACTGTACGGGTTGTGCGAATTGATCGAGTGATCCACTGTTCGCTACATACCGTCTGTAATAATCTGAACTACAGCAGCACGATGTGTTACAACGCTGTACTGCAATTCATACGATTTTCTCTACGACCTGCAGTTCAACGTGCGGTACGACAAATCGCTACGTGTGTAGGGCCTTTAAAACAACCGACCAGCGTATCATACGTCTTTCAATAGAGACATCCCTTTGGCGCATGATGAACTGAAAGGGCACAATTGTAAACACGGCCAATTAGATAAGCGTACTCCCTTTCGTAACAGTCGCTCCTCTCCAGGGACGATCTTATCCACTATGCGAGTAGTGTATCGCAGAAAAGCGGCAACAATTTCGGACGGCTAACGGCATGTATTATTTTATTTAAAAAAGCTCTGTCAACTTAACGCTTTAGTTAAAGAAGGTGGCCGACTTTGTTGCGGCACAAAGGTGGCCACATATCTAAGATCGCCACTGACCCACTCTTCATTCAAATCTAGGATTTCCAATCTTTTAACAAATAAACACATAAGAAAACATTTGCTATATTTATCGTAGTTTATCATCTTTTCTCTTGTCAATAAGGGAGAAGGCTATAAAGCTGTCCCATTATCTGTAGTTTCTCCAGTGTTTCTAAATGAAATACCTTAGGCTATACAGATACCAAAGCTACATATAGCCTAATCTACAATTTCACATTTTTTTAGAGAAACGAAACAAAAGCAATAAACGATAAAAGCGTTTCTAAAATGGAAAAAATCGGTCAGTATCTCACAGAACCTATTCATAAATGAGCAAAGAACCATTACAGTTGAAACTCCGGAATGTGTATATTACGACAATATTTTTTATGTTTTTGAAAATCGTCATTTTCATTGAAAAAAAAATCGAACGCGTTTCGATGTTTCGTGTTTTAATTAATTTTAGTTGACTTATTGTTAGAGGTCAGTTGCACTGTTTATCTTGTTTGACATTGAATTCATTGTCAGATGTGCTGGTATGTGTATCAATTCATTTGAAATGCGTATTTTTTGTTATTATTTTTTTTTTTTGTTTAAAATGCATAGGCGATGTTTCCATTAAACAATCGTCAGTTGTTTACGTCAACGCTTCTACTTATCCATTACTAACTTATTCAAACTGAATTAGTTCGAACGTCAATAAATCTCAGTTTAATCACGTATGATTTAAAACAGCCATTGACCTGTTTATTAATAGAATTTCAATTTAAATTTGCAATGTTCCATGATTGTTTTTTTAATGAAAATGACGATTTTTGGAAACAAAAAAATATTGTCATAATCTACACATTCCGGAATTTCAACTGTAGTAGTTCTTTGGTTATTTTTGTATAAGTTCTGAGAGATATTGACCATTTTTTTTTTCATTTTAGAAACGTCAAGTCATTTTTAGGCAGAGTACTCTCTATCCTTGTATTTTTGTTTCGTTACTCTAAATAATATGGAAACTATAACTTCGGTGGATTCACTTTGTATATCGAGATAGAAGCATGGGTTGTTTTTATTGCTATACAACTTGTTTCATTTAGAACAGATCATATTGCGAATTATGCTCCTATTTGAGGAATAATCAAATTTAAAACTACATAGCTCATAATAATATAATGCCGTATAATTTCAAGCAAAATATCAATTTTAAGAGAATAAAATTCAGAAATGTAGTTTTTGTTTTAAAAATAACTTGAAATATGCAATTTTAAAAATAAGATAACTGAAAAAAAGTTGTTCCTCGGACAACAGTTGCAATCATTTGGTATGCTTATATTTGTGCGTTTTCATCTTGCGTTTTTAATGCTTCGTGTGTCAAGTGGATGCGTTTATCGCAAGACGCACGCCATTGAACGTTCACATCCGTGCATTCTAAATAGTCGTCAGTTCGTCAAATTTCGCAATAAATCCACCAGATGCAATAGCATACATTACTTGCAGCATATTCAATAATAAAAAGTATATAGAAAAGAAAGAAATAAGCACCGAAGATAGATAAAATTTCAACAATATTTTAAACATAATTAAGCCGAAAATCACAAAGTCAATTGCTAAATTCCGGGAAGTAGTACTTGTTAAAATCAAATTAAATAATAATGATTCTATGGTTTTTTTGCTACTAATGATTCATTTAAGCCAATCGTTTAGTTGGAATCCTGTAATTTTCAGCGGGTTAACGGACACTATCTTGCACTGTTCCGTACGATACAGACGGCTGACACACAAGTGTCCACCTATCCATCTGATTGGAAACAACGCTTTTGATAAAATTAAAAAGTAAAACACACCCGCTCTGTTGACTTTTTGATGAATCCGGTAGAGAGAAGATTAGTTTTCTTTTTCACTGCTGTACAAATTAAAATATGATCCGTACAAATGAAACAGTCTGTATTTTCAAAATCTTCCCGTCACGTTTGAGCAAGTATTTTTTTTTAATAAATTTATAATAAAGGTCAAGAGCCACCACAATTTTTAAATTTATAAAAATATATTTGATCTCGAATAACCGGTTAAATATTGTTTATTTTTATTTCAAAATTAAAAATATTAATAATTTTTTTTAGTTTTTACCTAAATGATGAACAGATGATGGATCATCATATTTAATTTGTGTATTAGGATGTACTTGAGGTTGATCAATTGAATCTTTATAAATATCTTGTGCATAACGTAATACAGCAACACCATCACCCCATGCATGTTCAAAATTAATAGCTGTATTACCATCATTTGCAATAATTAATGAAAATGATTTATCAAACCAACGATTTTTACCATCACCATGTAAAAATTGTTTTGTTATTAAATATGGATCATTATTTGGTTTATCTGTATCAAGACATATATGAAATAATGATGTATCAATTAATTTTAATTGTTGATCATTGCCATTCTCAGCTAATTCATGTCTTATTGTTGCCCATTTATTACGTTCTAATGTTGTTAATATACCAATTGGATATTCGTTTGTTGGTTTATTTGAATTTAATATTAATTTTAATTTACCCATTATTTCATCAGATGGTAAAATATCATTACTTATATTTAATACATCAAATGCATAAAAATTACCTTTATATTGTACTGTTATATGTTTACCATCTGTATTTGTAATTAAACGATCTTTATCAATTTCTGGTATTCTAGTTGAATTAAATAAATTCGGATATTGACTCATATCCAATGGGTAAGCTTTATTTAAATATGCAACAATATATGATAATTTCGGTGGTAATTTACTGCATATATAACGGAAACGTTCTGTATCACTTTTTTGTGGATTTAAATGGAATATTTCCGGTTCTAATAAATCTGATTTTAATGATTTATAAAAACGTAATGAACTAATTATTAAATTTGTTGTTCTTATTAATTGATTATTATATTCATTACGTTCATCATTATGAAATGTTAATATTGGATTATAATTTAATGGTAATGGTTTACGATCTTTTAAATATTTATCATACCATAATTCTGATATATAACTTGTTAATTTATTATTATTATCATAATTTTTTAATAATTTTTGTAAATTTATACCAATACCATCACGAAATTGTTTAACATTTGTTTCAGTTTTACGATATGATTCATCAATTAATAATGGACGTTGTGATAATAAATAACGTTCACATGTTAATTTTAATTCTGGTATTGGTAAACGTGGTAATGCTGATTGAAAATGTAATGTTGGTATTTTACTTAATTGTAAATATTGATAATTAACATAATCTTTTTGTACTAAATTTTTTTCTAATAATTTTATAATTGCTCGTGAATTATTTTGTAATGATGCACCTTTAATCAATACCTACGACAATTTTAAATAATTAATACACCATTAGTCAACAATAAGTTGTTGCTTCAACAACAAAATAATATATTCAATGACATGGAAATTGTAACACCAAGAAGGGGTAGTAAAAGGTAGCAATTGAAAGAAAAGGAACAAAATGTGACCATAATTTTTATTAATAATAGGTTGATCCCTCCCTATTCTTTACACTCTTTTACCCTTCGTGGCATCATTTTAATCAGATGATCGATTTCCTCTTGAGGTATTGTGTCCCAAGCAACCTGTAGAGCTTGCAGTATCTGCGGAAGCTACAGCAAGTTCCTCAATCTTCTCCCGATAATGTCCCAAACATGTTCGATGTTCGAAAGATCAGGAGATTAGGGTGGCCATGAGGACGGACATTATCCTTCTGTAAAAGTAAGTCTTCCAACTGCCCTAGAAATGGCAGAATATGGGGTTCTACCACCTCATCCACATACCGCTGGGCGGACATATTGCTCCGGAGGAATACCAAACAAGACCTACTCCCATAAGTTATAGCACCCCATTCTATAATCTCCACTGCATATCATAATCCCCACATTTTGGTGCACAGGCCTCACAACAGAAAATGCAACATTGCTACACTCTGGACGTCTTCGTCTGACGCTCATACATCCATCATGCAACCGGAATTCAGCACTGAACACCACCCTATGCCATTCTAGGTTCTAGTGCAATCGTAATATACACCACTCCAAACGCTGCTGTCGGTGTTGAGCCGTAAATGGTAACACAAGATGTGGCCGATACCTCTGATTCGGCGGTAAACCGTTCGAAGGGTTACATACAGGACGACCTTCGTTAGCTCACCATTAATCGGCAATTGATTTGGTACTGGAGATTTAGTTTCTTGTCGCCATAAGACGAAGATAGCGGTCCTACACCTCATTTGTTCGTCTTTGTTCACCGATCCCTCGCTCTTCTGTGACGTTTTTGATCCTCCCTAATCCATACCTGATAACAGTGCATGATGGTGGATTGGTTCCGGTTAACCAACAATACCACCTCTGTAGAATTCGCTTAATTCGCAGTAATTACGTTGACACTCTCAAAACATACACCTAGTAAAATTGTTAAAATAATCTGTAAGAATTGTCAGATAAGTCATTATGACTTGAGCGATATGAATCTAATTTTAATTAGTAGTTAAACGTTTCTGTAAAGTTTGGTCAAGAATTCCTACCCCTTCTTGGTGTTGCAATTTCCATGTCATTGAAAGTATAAAGACACGCGGCACTAAATTGCATTTAATCCAGACCTGTCGTTATTTTGTTTCATATGGACTTTTCTGATTGGTGTATTTTGTGTTGCCTACCTATCAACAATGTCAGTGACGCTGCAATTCAATTGGTCAGATCAAAAGGTCGCTTTTAATAATAAAAAATGGCAGATATTCAAACTCCGGAATACGGATTTTGTTTTTGAAGGTGATTTGAAGCTTTATGTAAAATTTCAAGAATGCAGGTCAAGTGATAACAAAAGAAGCTTAAACTTGAACTTTAACGATTTTATAAAAGGATTTTATTTAAATAAAAGAACTATTTATTAATAGCCATTTTCGTAACAATAACTTCGGAATATTACATGAAAAACTTGCCCTAAATAATGAATTAAAAACGTTGTTTTATCAATTAAAATGTAACACAATCTGATGAGTAATGTTTGTTTATTTTGTCCGAAAATTTTCCGTATTGACAAATAGTACTTACCATTTTGAGGTTATGTTGACAGGCCCCTAACCAGCTGTTCTACAATAACAAATGATTACATATAAAACAACAGAAAATTCAATTATCTCACCTTTACTATAATTTAAAAAAATTTTAACGAAAAAAAAAGCAAAAATCTAACGAAATTAATCAAACTCAAAACGGAACAACCAACAATTAAACCATTGGCGTTCGTTTGGAAATCAGTAAATAATCATAAAATAACAACTATTTATAAATGCATAAAGAAACTATACAAATTTATTAATGCAACGTGTTGAAAATTTGGGGGAACTTTGGACTATAATTTCGAAAGTTCTCCTGTATTCAATTTTTATAAAAATTTATTGATATAAAATCAAATTTGAGTTGATTCAAAACAAAAACAATAATAGAATAACGTTATATTTAGATAACACGAATAATTAGAAAATAATAAAATAATTGATTTACAACAATTTATAGGTTGTAAATTTAAAATTCCCGCAAATTCACACCTGTCAAAAATTGACATTTCGATAAATTTTGCTAATCTATCAAACAATTACACAATTATTATCGATGATATATTGAAGTTTTACGTTAATATTAGCGATAATTTGTTTATTATTGTTGATTATTCGAAAATTTTGTTAAAATTATTGCCATCTCTCTGTTGATTCGGTAGATTTGGAGAATTCGTCCAATATTTGTATGAATTATTGGAGGAAATCTGTGGATTTTTTGAAATTTTTCGGATGTGGCAATGCGGTCAAGTGTGTAGTTTTCCCATGTTTCCCTTTCTTTTTGTGTATACCTGGCCAACAGCAGGTGTAAGGTCATGAACCTTGTTCACAGCATAATTCCTGTTTCGTTGAAGAAATTCAATGAAAGGTCGCATGATTTTTGGTTATTTATCAAATATTTTTAGTGTACATAATTCGTGTTTATATCAAATCAAATGTATAAAATCATCAATAATATAATAAATACGTAACAAACAACATGGATATAGAACACGGTATTAAAACAGAACTATTAAATGATAATAATATAAAAACATCGGATATTATAAACGATAAATTAAGGGCAAATCAAAATAATTTATGTTTAACAGTTGAATTATGTGTGGTATGTGGTGATCGTGCATCTGGACGACATTATGGTGCTATTAGTTGTGAAGGTTGTAAAGGGTTTTTTAAACGTTCAATTCGAAAACAATTAGGCTATCAATGTCGTGGTAGTAAAAATTGTGAAGTTACCAAACATCATAGGAATCGTTGTCAATATTGTCGTTTACAAAAATGTCTTGCTTGTGGAATGAGAAGTGATTGTATGTTTATTATTAAATTTGATAAAAATATTATTAATGGTTTTTCTATTATTATTATTTACAGCTGTACAACATGAACGTAAACCGATAATTGATAAAAAAGAATATACAAATAATATAGGAAATAATTATAATACGAATAATGTTAATAAGATATTTATTAGGAAGGATCTTAATAATTATTCACCTGGATTATATCCAACACCATTTAATCCATGCGATTTAAGTTTACAATTTTTAAATAAACGTATAAATCACACAAATGATCTACCATATCATTTATCACCAAGTCAAATTAGTAATGAAGATGATGTATCTATGGATAGTACAAATACTGGTATTGGTGGTGAATTAACAGATGCGTTAATAATAGCACGTGATAAACAATTAATATCGAAAGCATTAGATACAATGGCACGTGTACAATGTATAAATGGTAATGATATAACAAATATACAAACAGATGATAATTGTATTGAATATGATGGTCCAATATTACATGAATATAATATTAATTTTAATTTACAAATGCCAGGACCAGTACCACCATATTTAAATATACATTATATATGTGAAAGTGGTAGTAGATTATTATTTTTATCAATACATTGGATTAAAAATATACCAACATTTCAATATTTAACAAATGATATACAAATATTATTATTACGTAATTGTTGGGCTGAATTATTTACATTAGGTTTAGCACAATGTTCACAATCATTATCATTAACAACAATTGTATCAGCATTAATAAGTCACTTACATTCATTAATAGCACAAGATAAAATGTCTGCAATTAAAGTTAAAAATGTAACTGAACATATTGTTAAATTACAAGATTTTGTTACAACAATGTGTAAATTAAATGTTGATGAACATGAATTTGCATATTTAAAAATGATCACATTATTTTCAATTGATCAAATCGATATATTATTTAAAAAACATATTGAAAAATTACAAGAAAAATCATTTCAAGCATTAAGAAATTATACACATACGAATTATCCAGATGATCCAGACCGTTTTCCTAGGTATATAATCCAAATATTTATAATACCAATTATAATATTATTATTATTGTAGGTTATTGTTAAGGTTGCCAACATTACGTGGTTTGGAACCGTCAATATTAGAAGAATTATTTTTCGCCGGTCTGATTGGTCAAGTTCAAATTGATAGTGTTATACCATATATTTTACGTATGGGTAATGGTGTACAAACATCAACAAATAATCGACAAGTTAAATCTGAACAAAATGATGAATTTAATTGTAAATAATTGTGGTTTATTTCTTGTTTTTTTTTTTCTCTCTTAACAAGTTCGCTCAGAAGTCAATTTTTGCTAATTTATACAAAATGAATCATGCGAAACTACAGTTTCCATATTTTTTTAGAGAAACGAAAACAGAAACAAGGATATCTACAAATGACGTGATAGTAAAATGGTCCTCATCGGTAATAGCGTTTCGAAATGAGCAAAGAACCACTTCCACTGAAACTCCGGAATCTGTAGATTATGAATACTTTTCAATGTTTCATATTTTAATTAATTTTAGAGGTCAGACATTGAATGTTCTGACGTGTGCATCAATTTATTTGAAATATGTAATTTTTAGCTGTTATTATTGTTTTCTTTAAAATGCGGGGACGATGTTTCCATTAAACAATCGCCCGTTGTTTACCTTAATGCCACTTCTTATTACTAATTTATTCAAACTGAATTAGTCGACAGTGCCGTAGCTACTACACTAAGCGCCTATGGCTCATGAAATAAAAAGCGCCTTTTTAGGGAACAAAAAGGATAAAACAGAGAAGAAAATGCATTTTTTTTGCATTTTCCACACACATTTGCCACATTTAAAATAAATTAACATTGCTACAATAGTGTAGTTATCCCTTAGATTCGGCACCTATTTCAAGTGGCGCCTA
Organism: Lydus trimaculatus; assembly: GCA_037414755.1. NCBI lineage: Eukaryota > Metazoa > Arthropoda > Insecta > Coleoptera > Meloidae > Lydus > Lydus trimaculatus. Next base: position 7,185 of record JAZBGY010001099.1, on the reverse strand, counting down.
TGGCCGTGGCCACCTTCGCCATACCCTCGCTACGGCACTGTTAGTCGATATGTCAACAAATCTCAGTTTAATCATCTTTGATTTAAAACAGCTGCTTATCAATAGAATTTCAATTTAAATTATGAAAAATTTACAATCTTCTTCGATTTGTCCTTTTTTTTCAATGAAAATGACGATTTTTGAAAACCAAATTTTTTTTGTCATATCTATACATTCCTGAGTTTCAGCTGTAGTGATTCTTTGCTTATTTTTGTATAGGTTCTGCGAGATATTGACCGTTTTTTTTCATTTTAGAAACTCATTAATCGATAAAGCCCATTTTGTTGTGCTGTCATTTTTAAATTCTTGTATTTTTGTTTTGTTTCTCTAAAAAATATGGAAACTGTAGCTTCAGCTGATTCAGCCTGTATATTAGGGTGATTCAAACTTTTTTTTTAAATTCTCAATTCATTTTTTTTTAACTCGTTTACGGATCTGTGAACTGAAATGGCCGTACAAATTTTTATAGGGAATTAGTTGCTCTATAAAAAAGGTTTCTTATCATTTTATGATAAATAAACTCTTTGACAAGTTATTGGAGATCATATTTGAAATCATAGTAGATTTCAAGATTTTTGGACATTTCCGGCGAAACTATTAGACTTATCACAAAATGTCATAAGTACATTTTTGTAGATCATTTCATTTTCTATAAAATGATGCCATTAAATAATTTGAAATTCTAATATTTTAATTGTTGGTTGATTTCTAAATGCGTTTTTTGATTAGTGAGAAACAAAGGTGTGATAAATGCTTTGTACCCTTACAAGTTTTGCCGGAAAAGTAGAAAAATTTTGAAATTTACCATTATTTCAATTTGACTTTGAATGACCTGTGAATGAGTTTATTTATCATAAAATGATAAGAAACCTTTTTCATAGAGGGTTTATTCCTTAAAAAAATGTCTATGGGCATTTCAGTTCACTGATCCGTAAACGAGTTCCAGTTTGAAAAAAAAATTCTTATGTTATTGAAATAGGAAATAGAAAATCGTGATGAGCGACCGCTAAATATTAATATTAAGGGCTCATATTTTAACAAGCGTTTTACTACAACTATTTGATGGGGAATTTTTGAAAAAAGTCGATTTTTTTGAATCACCCTATTTTAGAGGAAATTTTATTCTAAGAAACGAATATTCGTGCTTTTAATCAAATTTTAAGGAATCCCCCAATCATAATATCAAAATAATTGTGTGCAAAAACGATAATAGAAGGGTGTAGAATCACATTTCGTTCAAAAAACTATACACACACTCAACCCTCCAAATGATCAACGAATTTAAATTCAACTCAAATATATCATCCCCTAAATATGTTACTTAGAATAAAATTCGCCTTTGATATGTTGAAAATTATAAAAAATCGAAAATTTTCTGGGTGTTTACTTGTATAAGTATTGTACCACTTGTAAATATTTCGCTTAGTGTTCCTAATTAATTTTCTTTTAATTGATTTGTCTTTTTATTAAATTACAAAAAAAAAGTAATTAATTAATTAATATTAAACCAAAATTTTTAATTATTTTCAAGTGAATTTTTGTAATTATACTCAAAGATCTTCACACCTACATAAAGGTTTTCGGCAAATAAAACGCCATCTATTGTATCGATTGGGAATTTTGTGGCTCAAAAGACCGATTTTTCAAATTTTTAGAATTGAGTACACACCGCTAAAAAGACTTTCTCTTATTCCACATATCGTTTATTTTGCCATAAATTCTTATATGAGTGTGATGGGGTTCTTTGATCAAATTGTCAACTTTTTAGTATTTAAATTTTGACTTAATTAATAAATTAATGAGTTTGTATTTATTACTATACAGTGCTATGCACTTATATCATGTGATAAAAGTAGGTTTGTGCCTTCTTATATTTAAAGACAATATGAGGTAAATTTTATTGAAATAGAATCTTTAAAACAAAACAAACGAAAGAAACAATAATAATAATAATGTATTTTTCGATCATATAATAACATTTATTCTTCATATTTCATATTTGTTGGTTTTATTTGTTATCTCTCCCCCACCATTCTACTTAAAAAGATAAACTTGATAAGTATTAACTTAGTTTTAATTTGTAAAGTCAGGTGAGATGATCGTGTTTGTCGAATAGTTCGCTTTTTAAAAATTCGATTTTGATTTTTCATTTCTAATACACACAGAAATTCAATCGCCCCCAAAAACAAAAATGCGATATCAACTTTTATATACTGGAACTGTCCTTACATCGGCTGTTGTAACGATTCTAGGTAAGGTATTGTTGAAATAAAAGGTGTGATAATCGGTCATGTGACGGCAATTATTAATATTTCAGTATTGTACTATATTCTAACTGGTAAAGGGGAACAAATCAGTTTTGCATGGTATTAATGTTGTTTAAAATCAAATTTTAATCGAATTATATCGATAATTTGTTGTAGGTTTATGGAAAATACGACGCCCTATTTGTGGGCTTCTATCGGAATAGGTTTGTCTGTGTCTCTGTCAGTTGTCGGGGCTGCCGGGTATATCCAATAAATAACATATTTTTTTGTAAAATTCATTAAATAATTGAAATTCCAGCGGTATACATACAACTGGTGTTAGTATCGTTGGTGCTGGTGTTAAAGCGCCTAGAATAAAAACCAAAAATTTAATTTCGATCATTTTCTGTGAAGCTGTTGCCATTTACGGCTTAATCACAGCAATTGTCTTATCCAGCAATTTCTCCGTAAGTCATAATTTAAACAAAATATATAAAATTGTGAAAATTTTTAATATACAGGAATATAGTTACGATAGAGCGGCCAGTGATGAGAGACTTTACGCTAAAAACTATATGGGTGCGCATATAATATTTGGAGCTGGTGTCACTGTTGGTTTTGTGAATTTATTTTGTGGTGTATGTGTGGGCATTGTTGGATCTGGTGCTGCTATTGCCGATGCAGCGAACTCATCGTTGTTTGTTAAAATATTAATTGTTGAAATTTTCGGTAGTGCTATCGGTTTGTTTGGTTTAATTGTCGGTATTTATTTGGTAAATATTTATAAATAATTCAACAAATTATTTTGATTATAATTAACATTATTTTTGCAGACTTCTAAAGGTAGTATGGGTAATTAATGGATAAACAATAAATATTAAAATTAGTAGAAAAATAGTTCGATTTTAATTTGAAAAACATAATTTTTTAAACTCTTACAACTAATAACAAAACAAAAGAGAGAAAAAACATCAAATAATTCTTAATTAGATTGATTATATGTACGTTGTATTCAATGGACATTTTTGTTTTATTCAATCAATAGCTCCATAATGCACTTAGAAACAGTATTTTTTTGTTTAGCAAAAAAAAAATCATCACATCAGTTATTACATCACAAAAATATTGCAAATTTATTTCTAGGTTCTGTTTTTAATTGAAAAAAACAATAATAATAATTTCAGAACATAGAAATACAACTATTTAAAACTACAAACAATAGTAACAAATTTGAACTTATTTTAACGGATCTAAATCTATTAAGAATAAATATAATGTTGTATTATTGAAATAATATAACTTATGTTTATATAAATATTAAGTAATAATGATTAGGAAAATATTTGTTGTATATTTTTTGACAAATTACAACATTACGTTAACTTAATAAATAAGAAAATTTGTTTGATTAGAAAACAATAATAGTTCGGAAGCTGTAGTATTTCAAGCTTCAACAACAATTAAACAAAAAAAAAAAATACTATGTACTAATTATTACAAAAATATCACAAATCGATATGAGATCACAAGTAATATTTTAATAAATTCAATAATTACTGAAATAATCTTGTTCTTGGTAAACATTTTTTCGCCTTATATGATGATGCCATGTTTTCATCTAATAATTTATAAAAACCCGGCTTAGGTTCTTCATTATTGTTATTATTATTATTATTCGGCCTTTAAATATTAAAAAAACAAAAACAATTTTAATTAAATTTTAATGAATCGATAATACTCACCATGTTGTTGGTGTTTTAGGTAGTGGACGTCTTGGTGTTTCAATAATAGCATTATTATTAATATTGATTGTATTATTATTATCGTAGATCCGATCGAACCATCCCTATTTTTATAAAATAATTATTTATATTCTAATGCACAGGGTTTGGGCAAAAGTCACGGAACGGTCAAATATTTGAATTTTCCTATTCTTCCCTATTCTACATTAGGATCACTTTGTGATTTAAAAAATTAATTTCATTTCCGCGTAAAAGTTCGTTACTTGCTACAAGAAGGCGCTTATTGCCTTTTTCATGTATTACACTTAGATAATGTAAGGTTTTATTCAGTGCCGGATTAACCATTTTTCAGAGTACGCTACAGCCTAATGGGTTCCGCGACGATGGATAAATATTGATTTGATTTTGAAAGATATTTACAATCAAACTTTTACATTTTTTCAAAAGATAGTGTTGGACAATTTTTACCCTTATCGTGCCTTTATTTATCACTGGTTGTCACATATGATCTTAAAGTAAATACCTACCTTGCCTCACAGTTGATCGAAATCGAGACCGTAAAATACAGTTTTCTTCGAATTAGTCTTGGTTGCCATTGGAAACGGACGTAAAATTACTTTTACGTTCGTTGGCATTGGAAACGGCTGTAAAAGTAGTTTTACGGCCGCTACCTACTATGAAATGAATAAAAGAACAACATGTCAAATGATTTTGGCATTTTCAGAACATTTTGAATTAAGGTTTTTCCGAATTATTTACGGTTGCATGAAAAATATTGGTTGCGAAGTGTATTCAGCTATTTCGAGATTGCTGGCCGAGGCCGCAATTTTCTCTTAGTACGCAAAATGTGCATTTCTCAGTCTAGGTTTTGTAAATAAATTGTGGGTTGATGAAATTACGAATGTAGGTATAGGTATAAAAACATAATCTCCCTAATATTTCGTTTGCCTAAGGGCCCCCACAATGTTTACTTCGGCACTGGTACTACTCTTAAAACTTAAATTTGAGATACCAAAGATATTTTTGAAGATCAAAAAATTGAAATTTCTGACAAATTGAAAAATGCCCAAAAAAATACAATCTTCCATTTGAAATAAGCACATTAACAGTTACTTCCAGTTGAACCGGAAGTGCCAAGTTTACCGAAATACTCTAATCTACATCAACCGATTTGAACTATATGCAAAAAAAAAACAATTTCTAACTTTACCAAATCCGGAGATAATAAACCATTCCGGAACTGTTTTTTGCCAAACCCTGTATAGTTGTTATAACAATATACTTACTGGACGACATTTCCTTAATCCTTTTAAATCCTTGTTACGTATATCGTTGAATTCTGTATAATTTAAAATTGTTTCTGCTGATGGTCGTTTATGATAAACAAGCATCATTTGATTGATAATATGGACAAATTCAGGCGTTACAGCTCGATTTAATGCTGAAATATAACAATTTAAATATAGATTTGTACAAATAAGAAATAAGACAATTTTATGATTGTTGCACGAGTTCATTTTAGTAGATAAATAGATGGAAAAACATTTGCTATCTTTATCGTAGACGGTCTAGAACAATTACAATTCTAATAAGTAAGAGAAGGATGAGACTACAACCAATTGAATTTAGAAATTTTATTACTTATAGGAGTGACCATGGCACACTCTCTATATTGTATTTTTGTACGTGCAACAATCATTTGTTCTAGTTTCGATCAGTTTAATAGTAGTAATACCTTCGTGGAAATCTGTTGGTAATTTATCTGAACGTACTTCTCTCCATAATGTACCATATGTGGGTAATGGTATATTTGTAGCTAATTCAAGTATGCTTATACCCAAACTAAATATATCACAAGCATAAGTATAGATTCTATCTAATACTTCTAATGCTAAATATTTTGAATCACCATCAGATAGTGATGATAGTTTTGTTTCTTCCTATAATTAGATAAAAATATTGATTATTATTATTTTTTTTGAATAATTGATTTATTTAATTTTAATAAATTTAACCTCATTTAAATCGACAAGTAATCCAAAATCGGTCAATTTATAATAACCTCTATTCATCATAATATTATCTGGTTTAACATCGAGATGTATTAATTTTAATTTATGTATAAAATCTAATGCATTTAATATATCATATAAGATTTCTTTTAATTGTCCATTAGATATTTTACCATAAATATTTGTATATTCAGTTAAATTTAATTGACAACATTCCATTTGTATATAAATAATATTATTTTGTTCCCATGACATGAAATATTTAACACAATTTTTATGTTCACCAATTTTCTCAAAATTACGCACCTCAGCCAAACCGAAATTACGATTTTTCTCTGATTTAAATTGTTTTATTGCATATGTTTCACCATCTTCACGTGATAATACTTTAAATACTTTACCAAATGAACCCTCACCTACCTGTATGCTACGTGCAAAAATTTGTTCGAAATATGTTAATTCATTACCGGGATTATAAAGCGTACTTAATGACACTGAAAAAAAATCGTTGAATAATAATTAAAACAGATTTACAACAAATATGTGTCATACCTTGTCTTTTAAAAAACACAGCTTTCGGTGGTGACATTTCTAAATGGTCTGTTTTGTAAATAATACGTCTTCTACCCACTTTTGTTGGTTTCGGTGGACATAATGGGTAACTTTTCCTATTACTATTATTGTCAATTTGCTATAACAAAAAACGACAACATTTATATAAACAAATAATCGTAAAAAATCCCATTAGAATATCAACAATATTTAATCAAAAAATAATAATTCGTTTATTAATACATACATATTCAATTATATAATCACTTGATGATGACGGTAATGAACGTATTCCATCCATAATTATTTTAAATTAATTATTTATTTATTCCCTAATTATAAACAACAATTCTTACATTTCACCTGTTAACGTGTACGAGAATAACGGTGGCGCTGACAAATAATTTAAAAATTTCTCAACTATAATCTGATTGGTTTAAATATTAACGGTTGAATTGTTTGAACAAATCAAAATTTCAAAAATCCTATCCTATTACCAACCTAACAAAATACATAAACCTACTATCGTTAAAAACTCTAATTTAACAAGTCGTTATTATTTACTATTTTTTTTTAATTTTCAATAATTAAACA